>OZ038495.1:101955032-102103904 GCA_964036315.1 Acanthosepion esculentum | reverse complement strand
TAATAATAATAATAATAATAATAATAATAATAATAATAATAATAATAATAATAATAATAATAATAATAATAATAATAATAATAATAATAATAATAATAATAATAATAATAATAATAATAATAATAATAATAATAATAATAATAATAATAATAATAATAATAATAATAATAATAATAATAATAATAATAATAATAATAATAATAATAATAATAATAATAATAATAATAATAATAATAATAATAATAATAATAATAATAATAATAATAATAATAATAATAATAATAATAATAATAATAATAATAATAATAATAATAATAATAATAATAATAATAATAATAATAATAATAATAATAATAATAATAATAATAATAATAATAATAATAATAATAATGAGCTTGTGCAAATGGATGGCGGAACAGGGTTTAGGAAAGATAACGAAATGACAAGATTTATTAAGAGCTACAAAAGACAGGCAGTTGTGGAGAGCCATAATCGCCCACGCAGTGAAGGGGCATGGCAGATAGAAAAAAGAAGAATGTTCTTATGGCTTTTTCTTGGGATCTAAGAGAGTTTAAAGAGAAACTATCCGTAATCATTATTGTTGCAAACGTACTGTTTCGCTGTATCACAGCTCCCCAGCGCGACTAGACTTCCGAATGCCTCAAGCCAGGATTGAAACACAACTAATTTGGTGTCAGCCAGAGCTATCTTCACTCGGTAGAGTTACACAACTAAATCTAGCGTATTGTTTTTACAAATGTAAACAAATGCCCGTCAGCCAAAGTGCTCCATTCATTTTACTGAAGAGCTTTGCATTAGTGCAGGTGGCTGTTGTTTATAGAATTAGCTTATCACTCAACAGTGCTCAATTGAAATGTATTTTCAAGACTTCCGAATGCCTCAAGCCAGGATAATGAATTATATGATTTGAACATTTTATAATATTTCTTTTTCTTTTTCCTTTCTTTCAGTTTACGGATATTTGATAATTCAGAGATTAGGACAAACACTGCTGGCGTCGAACGACGGATTTTTCGAACACAAGATTTACATCAGATGATTCCTATGGGAAGATGCATGAGGTAAGTTTGGATAGAAAATTTTACCTGTTGTCAAGGTACAACATAATTATTCATTTAATTTTGTAAACACATTTACAATTCATCGTAAATGTTTGCATTTAAAATAGAATCTCTGTCACTGTCATTAATCGATCGAAACCGAATTTTGGGGAGGGGAGGAAACAGGTAAGGGGTTGCAGAGTACAGTATTAGATATTTTTAAATATATCTTTACGTAAGCTGAAAAAACTAGCTGAAATCAGTGATTCTCGGGCGAAAATAGCTCGATTTTGACTACTTTTTAGGTCTTTATAAAATCATTTTTTAAACAGGAATTCAATTTCCAATTCGCCCTGCGTTTGCGAGAACTATAAACAATTCACAAGTGGAAACACTTCAAAAAGTTGGAATTTCGCTCCAGAATTAAACATTTATTCATAGCCAGTTGTATGTTGCATACTCAAGAGTAAGAAATCATAAGAATTTATTCTTCACTGTTAAAAATGAAAAAGAAAAAAGTTATCTTAAAAAGTATTGCTTACCATGAATTCCTATAAAAATAAATTAAATTAAATGAAAAAAAAATCTTAAACCGCGAAGTAGGCTTTTTGTCAAAGTATTTTTCTAAACAGATCTGTTTATTCCAATTTCATCGATTGGTTTGCGAAATTGAACGAAACGTAGATTTTTAAAATCTCGACAAAATGTTAGCGATAACCGTAACCATACGAAATGCACCCAATGCATAAATTAGCAAGGCCTCTGATCAGGAGGTTTTGAGGGGCGTGGAACCATCTCTTAATTGCTGTTGTTCCCAGATATATCCTCACCCAGGGTGGTAGAACTTGTTAGGGTTCCTGCTATGGGCAAATAGTTAAGTTTTTCGTCTTGACCTGACATCTCGGCTTCAGTCAATTTCCCACCGTCGTAACGTAGCTTCCCTGTGCCTTTTCCATAAATACTTTGAGGGTGATTGTTCTAATGAACTTTCCTATGTGATACTTATACTTTATGAATTTACGCGCAGTACTAAATTGGCGGTAAGGTCTCATCATTTTACAGTAGGAAAACCCAGATGTAACCGTAAGTTCTATGCTAACATTTCCTTCTATCGCACTTCTCGCTTGTGAAAATCTCTTCGTTTTTTTTTATCGACAACGCATCTAGTTATTTTAAGTACAGAAACTGACTCAAACCTTCTTCCTTTACTTGAGAAACGAACAGTATCAATTTCATCTGTGCGTTAATATTATTTACTTAGCTATAAAAATATTCTTAACCCGTAATTTCAAGTTTAAGATGGATGATAATATTAATTAGATAACACAAAATAAAAGCTCTCACCTCGTGTAGTTTCTATTTTACTTTTAGAAAATTATAAATCATAGATTGTGTAATAGATTAAATATTCTGTCTGGATTGCGTCAATACAAATACTGAGGAGTTTGCTAAAATACCTGATTTAATTTTTCAATCAAAAGGTACAATGGGTTGGATATTTCGTCCACATTTTCTTGATCAGCCTCCATTGATACAAGTTCTGAGGAGTTTGATAAAATAAAATTGTTTTAAATTTCTTTGGCTGATTTGACTTTGTGAAATATATCCGATCTTTTTCATCCTTCAAGAAATGATGAGAGTTCTGTTATTTCCAAAGATGTTAAAATTCTTATCAGTTCCTCTACTAAAATCTTTAAGTAAGTCTATCATCAATGCGCATTAATTCCTGACAATTCGTTGCATTTGTATTGTAGACGAGGACTCAGCACACTTCGCGCTTTACCCTACTACTGTGACAATGGACCGATCCTATATTTAAATAGGCAAGTAGCCACATTAGAGTAGGATTTGAGGAGTAGGTGCAGTTACTCCAGTTTTTCCGTTCTATGTATGAGTATTCAATAAAATTCTTCTTCTATGTTTTCCATTCCTAGACTTCTGTTACTTCGATAATCTCCATAACAACAGCATTCCTAATTCTCGTCTATTTTGAACTCCTATGTATGAGTATTTAATAAACCCCTTCCTCTTTGTTTTCCCTGCCTAGACTTCTGTTCCTTCGATACTCTCTCTAACCATGGCCTTCCTAATTTTAGGCTATTTTGAAGAAAGACAATATTGCAACAATTTTTATTTGCAATGTATTTCCAGGGGAATTATTTTAACGATATTACATATAATTTCCATATTCAATCAGTGTGTTACATTTATTGAAAAGGTTGCAAATAAATCTTGTAATTTGACATTTCACCCACAAAGGGAAAGGTTTCTGGTTTTTATTGATAAGCTTCCATTGATATAAATTCTTGTTTTAAATTTCTTTTGATGATTTGTAACTGTGAAATATGTCCGATCATTTTCTTACCTCAAGAAATGATCAGAGTTCTGTTATTTCCAAAGATGCTAAAATTATTATCAGTTCCTCTACTAAAATCTTTAAGTAAGTCTATCATTAATGCGCATTAATTGCTGACATTTTTATTGTAGACGATTACACAGCACACTTCCCGCTCTACCCTACTACTGTGACAATGGACCGATCCTACTGCCAAATATGGCAAGTAGCCACATTAGAGTAGGATTTGAGGAGGAGTTAATTTTACTCCAGATTATCCGTTCTATGTATGAGTATTCAATAAAACATCTTCGTTGATTTCCCAACCTAGTCTTTTGTTCCTTCGATATTCTCTCTAACTACGGCCTTCCTAATTCGTGGCTATTTTGAAGAAAGACCTTATTACAACAATTTTTATTTGCCATGTATTTAGAGTGGAATTACTTTACCGATAATACATATAATTTCCATATTCAGTCAGTCTGTTACGTTTATTGAAAAGTTTGCAAATTATTATTGTCATTTGATATTTCGTGCTTGGTCTGTGTGTGATTGCGCGTGTACTTGTGTACATGTCTGCGTGCGTGTGTTTGCATATGCATGCATGTATTTGTGTGTGCGCGTGCGTGTATTTGTGGCCTGGAACTGTGTGTGTGTGCAATTTGTGCGTGTGTGTACGCGTGTGTGCGACATATCACAAAATAATAATTTTGAAAATATTTTTCTCATTTCCTTCAGGAACGGAATCTGTAAAAATTGCCAAATCATGAATCGAACAATGTCGATTCTAGTCATTGATTTTGATTGGAAATCCGAACTTCCAGTGGAATTCGATCAGTTTTCAATACCTCTCTATTGTACTTGCGCTGGTAAGCAATCACGTTTTTAGAAATGGATCTTGCTGAAGGTCATCTAATTTCATTTCACTCCTGAGCGTTACAGTGACACAACCTAAATTCATTGGAATCCTCACATCATATTATGTTCTGCCAGCCACCATTTTGTTTATGATCCTGAGGAAGTCGAGGTATTCAATGGTTTCCTCCGATTCTTGCGTCATAGCCTACCCATCTTCATCGAAGTGTGCCAATGATTTCATGTTTTTATATCTGTAATATTTTTTTCTTTGGAGAATAAATGGAATATTTTTGACATTTTATTGAATTTATGTATTTATTAAAATAAGTCTTTTCCTTGTTTTATTTTATAAATTGAAATGCAAAAATACTTTGATGCTATTAAGGTTTAACATCTTCTTTCGCCTGAATAGTGGCGACTACGCGACGTGGCATGACGTCTGCGAGTGTCGTTACGTGTTTACGTATGTGTAGCGTTACAGCTCAGACCAGACACCAGGTTCGTTTTCAGGGTGCAGCATCTTCCAGTCAAACGCCTGTGTCTGAAATATAACTCTTTTGGCCAGATCGTTACCCACGAATTACAACCATGAGCCGATTGTAGCATTAAGCAAATTTTATTCCGGTTGTCACCTACTGCTGTAGACGAGCTGGGTAGACTCGCTTTTGGGATCGTTGAGACACGCGGACCCTGCACCAGGCCATTAGAGGGAAATAACCCGATACATGATGGATATCGTGCAATGGAAATTTTAACTAAAAATTGATAAAAATTAGGTCCTGGGTATGACGCTAAACTACAAAGGTGTAGCAAGGACTGTGATCGGGTATTTGGATGTTTTGAGGAGCGTGGAACCACCTCTTTGTTGCTCTTCTTCCCAGGGCCATTCTGATCCGGGCTAGTAGTACGTGTTAGGGTCCCAGCTATGGGCAATTAGTTCAAAAATATTACCAGTAATACATTTTGAAAAACTAAATGTTAATAGATATTCTATTCATACGAACCTATCTTTAAAACCTGGTCGGCATTAAATAACCCATTGAGGTGTTGATATACTGTAAGACAAAATAAACCAAACCAAAGTTACAATTTTTTATTAAATACGCCGAAGAGTACATATTTTCATTAATAACATTTCTCGAATATTCAGATCGGTAGACGATCATAAATATGTAAAAAAAAAAACAACAAAGAAAAAAAAAACAAAACAGGGCGTCTAGTCAAATATGGGTATCCACTAAAAATAACATTGAAATAATAAAATGCGTATTTAGAGATGTATAAAAGTATAAAAAATATTTTATCGTAAAAATACCAACAATATATTTTTGTAAAAATTTACTGCTGCTGCTGCCAAGAAAATTAAATTTCGCCATTAGATGGCCCATAAGGTGTTGATATGCCGCTAAACAAAGAGATGGATACAGGCGACTACGCGGCATGACATGAAGTTCGCGAGAGTCATTACTTGTTCAAGTATGTTCCAGAGCTATTTTTGACTGACATATTTTTGGGGCATTGTTGCAGGCAGTTTAGTGATTGTCAAGTGACAGCGAGTCCGGCTTTTACATAGCGGGGCTGCATTTAGGGCCGTGAATATAGTGTAATAACCACCAAACTTCACGGACAGTGCAATAAGAAACTTCAATTAAAAGTTGACCAAATGGATAATGGAACAAGCCCAACAAATACAGAGAAGTGATAAAGTATTGCTGAGAAACAATGAAAGAAAGGAAGCTGTGGAGAAGCATAATCGCCCACATTGTGATAGGAAATATCAAATAGAAAGTGAGTACCTAGTTGATAACTTTGATCAAATGCATGGACGAACAATTATCACAAAGACATGGACATAAAATAATAAAAGATAGGAAGCTGTGGAGAACCATTATCGACTATGATGTAAAGAGAGATAGAATGAACCCAACGGATAATTTTAAGTAAACGGATAGAGGAGTACAATTTATAGCAGGTTAAATTGTAAGGATTCTTTAAGTAACTATCATATTGATTTTCTATGGTGGACCCAGTGAGGATCGAACTCGCCATTCTGCTTGTTAACCATTATACCACGCCAAGGTGGCCAAATAACCATGATATCATATACTACATAACTCGTTACAATAATTTTTCAAATAGGTTTTATGACATCAACTTTCTTTAATTATGTAGAGCGACACCCGTGGAAATTGCGCGGTTTTTCTTAACTTACTAAAACTGATAATTTGTTGCCGGCATATTTCATATAACAAAACCATCCAACTGTAGCAGTCGATAAATACACTAGGACTTTATCGATTCCCCTATCTTAAACGCATTCCAGAATGAGGCTTGCTGGAAGTTAAAAAATAGAAGCTATAGCATAAGTTTGTGGGCAGGGGACAGGCAAGTGATGTCGGTAATAAGTAACATCCATGCTAACTAAGGAACAAAGAGAATTTTATAGTGATTGAGTGATTCGCGTAAAAAGTTTCTATCGGGAAATGAGATCATTACGTTTAAATACTGCAATATTGAAAACACCAATATCTAGATTGGAAAGAAAAGAAAAAGAAAAGAGAAATAAAAGGGCAAAAAATTATAGGAAATGAAAAAGAACAAAGAAGAAAACGGAAAGAAAAAAATAAAAGAAGAATGAAAGAAAATGAATAAACAAAACAGGAAGAAAAAAAGTAAAAGAAAGGAAAACAGGAAAAGAAGAAAAAAGAAAGAAAAGAAAAAAAAGAAGAAACGGAATGTAACGAAAAAAAAAAACGAAAAGAAAAGAAAAAACGAAAATGTAAGTATAGAAATGTAAAGAAAAAATGCCCCCCCCCCCAATTGAAAAACGGCTAAAAGGTGAAGACGAAGAAAAGAAATGATAAAGAATGAGAAATAAAAAAAAAATAAATATGTAAAAAAAAAAAAAAGATAAAAAGGAAAGAAAAGAAAAAATGTAAAAGCGAAAAGGTGTCTTATCAAGTGATGGTGATGAATTATATTTGGTCTACTCTGTATTGAGCACTCTTTTAAGAATAGTATTTTTTGGTTATTGGAATTTATTCCGTATGCACCAATCCTATATATATAAAATATACTACTACAAAAAGCATAATGACAATAAACAATATAAAAACAGACACATAATACAACCTACTAAATCCTTAACATCTACAGTCCAAATGCATATAATACTACCTACTAAATCCATAACATCTACAGTCCAAATACATATAATACTACATACTAAATACTTAACATCTACAGTCCAAATACATATAATACTACATACTAAATCCTTAATATCTACAGTCCAAATACATATAATACTACCTACTAAAACCTTAACATATACAGTCCAAATACATATAATAGTACCTACTATATCATTATTATCTACAGTCTAATTACATATAATACTAACTACTATATCCTTAATATCTACAGTCCACATACATATAATACTACCTACTAAATCCTTAACATCGACAGTCCAAATACATATAATACTACATACTAAATCCTTAACATCTACAGTCCAAATACATATAATACTACATACTAAATCCTTAATATCTACAGTCCAAATACATATAATACTACCTACTAAAACCTTAACATATACAGTCCAAATACATATAATAGTACCTACTATATCATTATCTACAGTCTAATTACATATAATACTAACTACTATATCCTTAATATCTACAGTCCAAATATATAAAATATTACCTAGTAAATCCTTATTATCTACAGTCCAAATACATATAATACTACCTAGTAAATCCTTATTATCTACAGTCCAAATACATATAATATTACCTACTAAATCCTTAATATCTACAGTCCACATACATATAGTACTACCTACTAAATCCTTAACATCTACAGTCCAAATACATATAATATTACCTACTAAATTCTTATTATCTACTGTCCAAATAGATATAATAACAAATACTAAATCCTTAACGTCTACAGTCCAAATACATATAATACAACCTACTAAATCCTTAACATCTACAGTCCAAATACATATAATACTACCTACTAAGTCCTTAACATCTACAGTTCAAATACATATAATATTACGTACTATATCTTTATTATCTACAGTCCAGATACATATAATACTACCTACTAAATCCTTAACATCTACAGTCCAAAACAATTTATTCAATCTTAACAACATCAAAATAATTACAACCACATCCAAATCTCTTATGTATATCATCAAATGCATAATAGCCATACCACTAAGCGGCTATCTATAAAATAAACTCTCACAAACTCTCCGTTACAATATATTGGGGAAACTTGCAGGAATTTAAAAGAACGTATCTATGAACACAAAAAGAGCTTATATACACCAATTTTTGAAATGCATTAGTCATAGAAAGAAACATCTACAACCAGAACTTCGATCTAAAGAATGCCACCCTTATTAAAAGAGAAAGTAACTTACTTAAACAGAAAATTCTTGAGAGTGATGCCAGTATCGTATCTTACCAAAATATAATTCTGTGCCGAAGATTTTTAGAAATATCTCCTTTCCCAAAAGAAATATTTATTTCCTAAACCAATATGCATTACTATAAATATTTTTTTAAATTACAAAAAAAATAGAGAAGTTAAATTCAAGATCTATTATTTAAAATATATGTATGTATATATACACCTATTCGAGGATACCCGTCTACTAGGGTGCCTACCCAATCCCATTTGCAGGAACTTGCTCAGGCGCATTTTTGTTTATTCAACACCCACAGAGCCCACCTGTGGTTTATATTGTAACTCTGCTGAAAAGACCTTAGTTACAGGTTCTGGGAAAGAGCGTGTCATCTAGCATGATCAACAATTTGAATAAGGCCAACACGCTCAAGCCTTCGTGCTAGTACTGTTATAGATGGTACCCAAGGGTCCCGTCTCCCCCATTTCACTCACAAGATAAACCAGTGGTATGGTTTTCAGACACTTTCCAAAGATGCCGCACGCTAGGATCGACCCCTCGAGTCCTATAACATCAGGAAGTTACCTTCCTGATAAATCGACCCTAGTGAGATTCGAACCGGGGTCTCATGGTCAGAATGCGAACGTTCTAACCACTCGGCCATTAAAATATCTAATGCATGAATTAATCTCAAACTGAAATAATATAAATATTTACTACTATATAAAAAATGCCAACAACAACAACAACAACATAAAAAAAAAAAACTTGTAGTTCCAACGAATGATTTTTTTAATGGAAATATTTGGACTCGTAGTTGCCATTCTTGGTCAGAATTTGATTAAAAGAGTGCAAAGAAACTAGAAATTCTTAAGAATTCAAATCAAGGAAAACAAACCGAGTTGATGACGTTTACAACATAAGAGCAAGTCGAGGCGTAAAAAAAAAAAACGAATTTTGTTTTTTTCTCTACAAATTGTCTTTTTTTTGTCATATCATATTTTTCTTTGGAGCAGAGAGGTCTCGACAGGCTGTAGTTGTCTGCATCTATCCTATTGCAGGCATTTTTTGTATTTACTATTACCATTTGTTCAGAAACTCTTCTTTGATTGAAATGCTTTTGGTTCGTCAATTTTATTTCCGGATGGTCGAAGTCAATTCTGTGACCTTGCATGTAATGCAATCGCTGAAGTTTTTTTTTCCAATTTTTGTTTTTCGTTATCATTTGAAATTACCTTATCACAAAGTCTTTGATGTTCATCCAGTCGTTCTTTCAATGATCTTGAAGTCATGCCCATATAACTTGTGGAGCAGTTCATGCGATTAATCTTCTAGATCAGATTGTTTTCCCTGAGTTGTATTCTTAAGCGTTTCTAGTTTCTTTTAATTATGCAACTACCAACGGAGACAAGCATCGTAACTTTGATACCAACAACACAGTTACTCACTTACGTTAATTAGACATTAAATTATATCACTTAGCATCGTTCATCAACGAACCCGACAGGAATTCGAACTCATTTCTCTTATTTCTGATTTTGAACCGCTCTTCATTACATCACCCGTACATCCACCTTTTTTTTATAAGAATCGATCGATATACAACGACACGCATACACACAATGGAATTCATTTATTCTTTTCATTAATTGTATAACTGTGATTACTGGACCTGGCGTACAAGCCTCAGAGGAATTTCAAGTTAATCCTTTGAACTTTTTAATAAATTTCCAGGTGAAAAAAATATCCCTGATCACTAAAGAAAGGAAAAAAGAAAGCACGGTTTTATATTCATTTCGCTTAAAATTAAATGCTGCAAAAAATCACGCACTAAAAAAATGCGAACCTCTCCAGGGTATGGTGGAGAATAAAAATGGCGAACTTTGCAACGTGACGAAAACTAAAATCGACGAACAGTGTAACGACATCAATCGCCAGCTGATATCTTGTTAAGGATACAACTTCAGGATGTTGCAGAAATTGTTCTGACAATTATCGTCTTAGCATTCTTCTCGGGCGCTCTGTTCGATGTCCAATCCCCGCGGCTGAGTTGTCTGCTTCCATCCAAGCCTTGCCTTATCCCACGTTGTGTTTGATTTTGATCATAAGACTGGCAAAGATCGAATCGTCAACGGGAATTGTCGTAATGCTTTGGTCCGGGTAGAGTGAAGTCCCGAGTAAAAAAATAATAAATGTCTTTATTTAAACGAACTTTGTACAGGAGTTGGTTAATTCTTGATATTAAAAATTATTAGTTCATGCAGAAAAATATAGACCCTTCCCGCTTCGTAAGTCAAACGGCTGGTTTAGCTAAGTCAGAACAAGTTTTCTGGTACAGGGCTTTATCGGGGCTTTTTTTTTCAGGCAGGAAGTCACGTGAGATCAGTTAAGCAGTCGCCTCTCGTCCAATTCCTCCACATTCCTTAAGATTTTACCTGCGCCTGCCACCTTGGCTATCCTTCGACCAATCTGGCTCTCGGCCACCTGGGGTGGCTTAAGTTATGGTCATTAATTAAAATTATCATTCTCAGTCTGGTTTTGCTTTAAAAGCAGTTGTTTACCAAGCTCCGTCCAGCCAGTCCCCCAACCTTGCTAGAGTCATTGCACTCCAAGTACCCTAGGTTGCACAAAGAAAGCCTATTCCTCTGATCAAATCTTATCCCTCCTACTTATATTGTGTTTTCGTAAGCGGTGCTTTCTTGGGCTGCCTCATTAATCAGCTGTCAGCTTAAAGATCGCCACATGGCTTCCTTGTGGTAATATCACTTTCATTCAAGCAATGTTTTCTGGTTCGTTTAAAAATTATGAACTTTCTCTTTTGGAAAAGTGAAATCTTCCTTCTTTCTCTCGGTCTGTCCGTTCTTCTACTCGTTAACACTTCTCGGCTCGTCCCGGGCTATGTTTTTTGTTTTTATTTAACCCCTTTCTTTCCATTTACCATTGTCAAATAGTGTCATAAACTGAGTGGAGCGGACCTCTCAAGAACCAGGTCAACCAAACCTTGTTTTTTTTTTCGATGAATAACCTGTTTAGAGGAAAGCTGACATGATAAAGAAGGTTTTATCTCTATAAGACAGTAACCCCTAGCAGCCTAAACCAGAGGACAGCCACGCGAAAGGAAGGCACATGCCAGTTAGACCTTTCGCCTCCTCACCTCCCCTCACGTTTCCTCACTTACCTACAGCCGCCCTTTACGAGAAGGTTGAAACTGAATAAAATTTGCCGACTGATATGGTTTTTGCTTTTTTGGTAACAACCCGGCCATATCATTATTTTCTTTGTATTAAGCCACATGCGTTCGACTAGAAGAAGCTTCACCCTTCAGACAGACCCGGTGTCTAAAGGTCAGCGTTGCCTCAATTTTCACGTTTCGACAGAATCAGCCACTCAAGGTAGAGGCATACTGAGTGAAATTGTAGGGCAGAGAAAAATAAGAGAAGACTATGAGGACAAATAGGACAGAAACCAGTTGACTCTGGATTTCAATTGGCCAAAATTGTTTACAGGGAAGCATTCTCTCGGGAGTTTGTTCCACAAAATGACAATTTGTTTTTGCTGAGGTGTTCAACGAATTTCTTGTTTATAATAGCTTCAAATATGGGGTGCGATATTGTAACGGGGACAAGGGGTCAGCTGCATTCTTGAATACGGAGCACATACTAGACACCTTCCATGAGCGCGGCGCACTTTTCTTCTTAAGGCAGAGGTTGAAAAATTTCGCCAAGAGAGGAGACAGTTCCGGGTCAAGGTCTTGAGAACAACTACAAAGATTTTATCCGGACCAGTAGCCGTCGTAGAGCCCAGGTTTTGATACGTCTAGAAAACTGACGAGCTGATATAGAGATAATAAATCTTGTGATCCGTGAAGTGGGGAAAGTCAGGTAAGGGATGGTCTTAATATACGGGGAGCCGGGGGAAATGGTGTTAGTTTAAACTAGCACCAAGAAGATATTGGCAGTAAGGTCTCATCAATTTACAGTTGAAAAAGCTAGATTTAACCGTAAGTTCTATGCTAACAGTTTCTTCTATTGCACTTCTTGCCCTTCTCACTTGTGAAACTGTTGCTTAGATTCTCTCTCGTTTCTCTTGGCCGGCAATTGCTAGTTGATTTGGCTTGGCAGTGAAAAGCCTCCAACACAGAGAATTTTTTACTTACCTATTTTATTAATGTTCATGCCGCTCCAGACACGAAAGTCAACACGTCTAATTTACTTGGTGTGTAAGTACCAACTCTCTGAAAACTTTCTGCTATCTCCTTCCCACGCTAGATCAACCAATCAAAATCGACTAACTTATTTTGGCCTGCATCTGACCTCGAAGGTCAACCTCCGGAATTCGCAGCTGAGATTCAATTCCCCCTAAAAATAATAATCTGCTAAACTATTATTTAACAGAACTCTCTTCCGGTTTCTTGCTTTCGAGTCAAGTTTGATCCTCAAAAATTTAAATGAAATGTCAATCGTCATCGTCTGTCTTCTTAATTCTTATTCTTTTGTTGTCCTCTTTCCTTAATAGTAGTTTTTACCATTTTTTCTAACACTCAGTAGCCTCTTGCGCCTGAATGGCTTTATTGCCTTACTTGGGGTAAAATGATTAAAAATATATAAGCTTCTATTTTCTTGCTGTTATTTAACATAATACAAGGCCCAAGCCAATAGGATTGGGAATCATTTTTTCTTAAGCAGCTTCACCAACATTGGAGACAGGTCTGAGCCAAGGTTCTTTAGAACTAGAGATCAGTAACCTCCGCAGGGTCAAGGCTTTTGATAAATCTGACATATCAATAAAGGGATCGAAGTATTCTTCGTTTTTTTTCTCGGATCTTTTATTTATTTAATTATTTTTTGCTGTTTCCAACTTTATTTTCGCATCACTCAATAACTAAATATCTTTTTTCTCTAATGACAGTCTTTATGTATCTAAAAATTTAAAAAATAAATTCCAAGAGCAATACTCTTATACACATTTACTTCCAATATGGTTACCAAATCTGGCAACTTCAAATAATTCATTGGAGATATTTCTACTAAAATCAGTTATTTATTCTGATAATAGAGATTTGCTGTCATAACGGATATTTTCTAAACGTAGCTTAGCTTTAGAACAAGTCCGAAATGACACTCAATGAGGATCGAACTCACTTCTCAGTCTTAATTGATCTGGCGAGACAAACGTGCTAACCATTGCACTGCGTCAGAGTACCCTTGAACTTCCTGATATCTTTATGACGTAAATCTAAGTACATTTGTAATATTTTATTTGTCCGTTAAGTAATAATAATTTTATAATAAAAAACATTAACTTGCATCATAAAATCTAACACAGAGTAATAATTCGAGGGTAGAATCAGTTTATTACTTAATAACAATGGAAAACCGATCACTCCACCCACTTTTTGTCTAGTAGGAAACAAATATTTAATCGAAATATATTTTAAAAATTTATATTGCTCTTATATTGTATAATAAAACTGGACATTCTCAAAACAAATTATTATCTATATATTTTAATAAGGCTAGATATTATAAACTGGAACTCATATGATATTTTGTTCGGTCCTCACTGGGTGATCCATAATTAATGTAAACATTAATCTAAATATATTTTGAAAATTCTCCCATCATCGGTTGGTTAATACGAATTTTATTGTGAAAACATTGACTTGCTTCATAAAATCTGATGTTGGATAGTACTTTTAGTGGGAGATCAGTTTATTACTTATAAGGTAATAAAACCAATCCCCCACTTTATATCCTGTAGAAACCATCAATGACAATATATTTTGAAAATTTTCCCATCATCAGTTGGCTAATACCAATTTTATCGTGTAAAAATTGACTTGCTTCATAAAATCTGACACTTGGTAGTAATTCTCAAGGGGGATCAGTTTATTACTTAATAACAATAGAAAACAGATTATTGCGAAAACATTTACTTGGATCATAAAAGCTGTTATTGTATTGTAGCGTCATTCTCCCATCACGATTACGTAGCTTCTCTGTGTTTTTTTTCTAGAAATATTTTCATTGTTTTCGTGAGCTTAAATTCGTGGTAAATTAGACTTTACGAATTTTAGCGCAGTACTAGATTGGTAGTTAGGTCTCATCATTTTACATCTGAAATAACAAGATGTAAAGGTAAGTACTGCACTAACAGTTTCTTTTCGCGCACTTGTCTTTTAGTGACTTGCTTTCAAGTAAAGTTCAATAAGTTAAATGCAATGCCGATCGATATCTTTTGTCTTCTTAATTTCCATTCTTTTATTTATGCACTCTCTTTAATAATGTCTTTGTTTTTCTGATTTTTATTCCACATCCAGTAAACTCTTGCGTCTTAGAGGATTTATTGCCTTGCCTGGCGTGAAATGATTAATAAAAATGACGAAATCCATATTCATCATGAACATTTCCATCCACCCAGGTTGAAAGGTGGAGAGGTATTCATATGTACCGTGTTTGGCCAAGTAATTGTGGCAGAGAACAGTTGTGCCAAGGTCAAATCCCAGCCGACGTACTCCAAAGTAAAGGGCCGCTGTCAGGAAAGACTTTTATATCTGGTGAGAACTGCCTTGCATCATGGAGGCGGCTGACGAGATATTTGGAAAGAAATTTATTTCTTCCTGCAGTGGTTGATGCGTGATCTTGGAAGAAACGTCTTCGTTTGTAATTTAGTTGTTAGGATGTTTGGTGAATATTTCTTTCTTCTGAGAAACGCTGACGAGGTATCAGGAGAGAAAGTTTCATCTTTCTGAGGCTGATGGGGTATTAATTTGTGAGAAACACACTTTTTAATGCCGTAGATATCAGGATATCTGGCGAGAAATGTCTTCATCTCGGGTCGTTTGGTTCTATCATTTAATTGGATAGCGGTCCCAGAAAATTCGTAGACCTTGATGTAGGCGGTGAAAATGATTAAATCTCTCACGAGAAATTTCGTCCACATTTCGTCCGTTTAAAAATATTCCGCTCACATAAACCCGTCCATAAATAATTTCATTGGCTTAAAATTAGAACCAATTTATTTCATTATTCTGACAATCATCTATTATGGTTACGTTTTATCGGTTTCTGTCTTTCGTTAATGTTTTTTATTTATTGCATCCAAATTCAGTCAAATAACGCAGGTCGACAGAACGAGCAGCAAAAAATAAATTTCATCGGTAAGGTGTAAACTGAAGATGGCTAGAAAAGTTCGTGTCAAATCATTTTCAACGGTAAGAAATTTCGCTCCTATTTTGATAACAAATTTAAATACATATGAGTATGCCAGGGATTGAAGTCACAACTCTTTGGGTCAGACTGGATTACTTTAACCAATGCTTTTTATTGCTTTGCTTGGTATGAAATGATTAATCCATATTCAACTCTCTGGGAAATGTGGGTAATTGGGGCCCTTACTATTTTGACGATAAAAACGTCGAGCAGTTTCAGTGAATTCCTTACGCGGTGACATTGCATGAACTGAACGACCATCCGATCTCTTCCTACCTGATTATTTTCTCACGTTTACCAGAAAGCTGCTGTTGTTGGTGGATGTTTGTAAAAAAACATCCACCAACAACAACTGACGAATTAAAGGCTGCCATTCGCCAAACAATTACATAAACATCATTGGAAATGATTCGTCGAGCCATGAAAATCTTGAGAAATCAGCTACAACAGTACATTTTGAAGTCACCTTTTGTAAAATATAATTTTCAAAAAGTAAATAAAAACAAACCGTATTCCTTTACTTTATCAATTTTAAAATATTTTTCTCAATAATTTTTTTGGCTTGGTGTTTTTTTCCAATCTATAAAATGAAGGATGTTTTATTGTCGCAGCCTGTACATCTTATAGTAATAAAGAGAGAATTAAAATATCCAGCACAATTGTCATCCATTTTGATATTGACGACCATAGACTGCTACATACTAAAAAGCATGAGGACCAACAAAACTTCACTGCTCGAAGCTATTATTATTAATGGACATCTCTTGAATGAAATCATTATCATTAAAATAAAGAAAACAACGCTGAACAATATCTTTTTCGATTAAGGGGCTGGGATTTTAAAAGTATTTAACAATTGAGTGAAACTTTCGGATCCCAGAAAAAACCTCGCTATCATGGAAACATTGTCATCAAATAAAGATCTCGAAGTTGAACAATATCTTTTTCGGTTAAGGTATTACTTACAATGTATTTCTATACTGACATCGTTTGCATATTAAATCTATAATATTATTTGCAATGTAAAATATCTAATAACATAAGTTGTAATGTTTCCTATAGTAACATTATTGCTTTCGTAACATTGTTTGCAACATATTTATTTCTATAATATTATTTGCAACGTAGTTTTATAATATTATTAGCAATGTATTTCTGTAGTAACATTTTTGCAACGTAGTTTTATAATATTATTTGCAACTTAGTTTTATAATATTACGAGCAATGTATTTCTGTAGTAACATTTTTTGCAACGTATTAGTATAATATTATTTGCAACAGTTTTATAATATTATTAGCAATGTATTTCTGTAGTGACATTGTTTACAACATATTTCTATAATATTATTTGCAACGTAGTTTTATAATATTATTAGCCAGGTATTTCTGTAGTAACATTGTTTGCAAAGTATTACTATAATATTATTTGCAACAGTTTTATAATATTATTAGCAATGTATTTCTGTAGTGACATTGTTTACAACATAGTCCTATAATAATATTTGCAACGTAGTTTTATAATATTATTAGCAATGTATTTCTGTAGTAACATTGTTTGCAACGTATTAGTATAATATTATTTGCAACTAAGTTTTATAATATTATTATCAATGTATTTCTGTAGTATCATAGTTTGCAACATAGTACAATAGTAATATTTGCAACGTAGTTTTATTAGTAATGTATTTCTGTAGTAATATTGTTTGCAACGTATTCTCGAATAATATTATTTGTTTCTAAAATCATTTAAGAATCAAGATTTCATTAATTTTAACAAGTTTTGTTTCACTCTCTGTCTCTATGTTTAATTTCTTCTCTCTTTCTATTTCTTCTTCAATTTCACTCTCTCGCACTCTATCTCTCTTGCCTGTGTTATTTTCTCCCTTCCTCTTGTCTCTCAGCTTTTCTCTCTCAATCATCTATTCTCTTTCTCTGTCATATACACACTCACTCTTATCGTTGCCTCTTAATCTCTCTCTCACTCACCTACTCTCTTTTCCCTCTTCTCCTTTTCTCTCACTCTCTTTCTTAAATTTTTCCTCTTCTTTTTTATTGTTCTCTCACTGTCATTCTCTCATTCTTCTCTTTCATGCTATCATTGACATTCTCACTATCTCTCACACTCTTTCTCTTTCTCCCCCTTGTCTCTCCCAAACTCACTCTCCTCTTATCCTTGGCTCTCACTTTCTTTTTTGTTTCGCTTCACCTTGTCCTTCATTATCCCTCCCACTCTCTCAATTCTTTTTGCTTCATTCCCTTTATATATATTCCTTCTCTTACTACCCCTTCCCTATGCGTGCCTCTTTCTTATTGTTTCTCCTCTCTTTCTTTCTCTCTCTCTCTCTTCCACTCACTATACTTTTCTCTATTGTTCTTTCTCACTTTCTTTTATTAAATCTCAGCAACTATCCCAACCTTTTCTTTCCTTTATTTCACACACTCTTTCTTTTCTCTTTCTCTCTCTCTCTCTCTTTCTGTTAATTCCAAGCTAAGGATTTCTATAATATTATTATTTGCAATGTATTCTATAGTAACGTTTTGGCAATGTATTTCTGCAATAACATTAATTCTCACTATCTCTCTCACTCTTGTTCTCTCTCCCCCTTGCCTCTCCCTCACTCACACTTCTCTTATCCTTGTCTCTCACTTTCTATTTTGTTTCACTTCGCCTTCTCTTACACTATCTTTGGTTCCCTCCCACTCTCTCAATTCTTGTTGCTTCATTCCCTTTATATATATTCCTTCTCTTACTATCTCTTCCCTATGTCTGCCTTTTTCTTACTGTTTCTTCTCTCTTTATTTCTTTTCCGCTCACTCTTTATACTTTTCTCTTTCGTTCTCTCTCAATTTCTTTCATTACATCTTACCAAATGTCCCAACTTTTTCCTTCCTTTATTTCACACACTCTCTCTTTCTTTTCTCTCTGTCCCTGTAGCAGACACCGTGTCGTAAATGACGATGTCACAAGGAGCCCGCCACATTTTTACTTTATGATCTGACCAGGTGAAACAACAGAACGAAGATATGTATGATTTACGCTGGGTTTATTAACTGAAGGAGAAAAGTAATGGATATATTGGTAATGCTGACGGTTGGACGTTGAGGTGCTTACGTTCCGGTTGAGTCATTGGTTCGACGTTGCAGATGCGGACGCTCCGGTTGAGGGTTGATGTGCGGCTGCTCCGGTCGTGTCGACGGTTGGAGGTTGGTGAAGTGCGGTTGCTCCGGTCGTGTCGACGGTTGGAGGTTGGTGAAGTGCGGCTGCTCCGGTCGTGTCGACGGTTGGAGGTTGGTGAAGTGCGGCTGCTCCGGTCGTGTCGACGGTTGGAGGTTGGTGAAGTGCGGCTGCTCCGGTCGTGTCGACGGTTGGAGGTTGAAGTGCGGGCGCTCCGGTCGTGTCGAAAAACCTTCCGTAATAATTACTAACAATAGTGTACGGGAAAGGTTGGTTTGTCGTCGCAGGTGGGCTTTGCGGGTCCTCTGGTTTGGTTAGCACTGCTGGTCGGCAGGTCTGGTTATTGCTGCTGGTAGGCGGGTAATCGCTGCTGGTCGTTGTGTATGGTTGCTGGCGTTGCGATGTTGTCGGGCCAGAAGTAGAGAGAGAGAGAGAGAGAGAGAGAGAGAGAGAGAGAGCGTGAGAGAGAGAGGGAGTTCCAACTAGCGTCCAGTTGGCAGACAAAAAAATGGGAGCGTAACTAAATACACAGCCTGGGGCGGCATCCTGGCCTTGAGGCCAGGAGCCTGTGCACCGACCGTGTCAGAGCCGACCGTGAATTCGGCGAGGAGTCGCTGTGTTATGTTCAGAGTACCTTACGACAGAAAATGGCATTACTAAAATGTCAAAAATCTCTCTAAAAAATGAGTAGAGATTTGCTATGCGAAACTTACGGTGTAAAACGCTTAGTGCCGTATTACGACTAGGTTCATAATAACGGCGAACTAGAAAGGTAATTAGTTCATCTCTAAACGAAATTACAAGCGTGTAGGGATCACGATTGAAAGGTCAAGGTTGAGAATGCCCTGTTCTCTTCCGCTTTTAGTGAGAAGCCGAAAGCGGTTGCGATATCCCTCTCTCTCTTTCTATTGATTCCAAGTCAAGAATTTTCTATAATATTATTCTTTGCAATGTAATTTTATAATAACAGTGTCTATAAAATTCATTTATAAACAAAAGTACATTAGTTTTAATAAGTTTCGTCTCAAACTCTTTCTCTCTTTCTATCTCTTCTTGTATTTCACGCACACACTCTCTTTCTTGGATTCATGTTACTTTCTCTCTTCCTTTTGTCTATCAGCTTTACTCTCTCAATCATCTATTCGCCTTCTTTGTCATACACACACACACACACACTCTTCTGGTTGACTCTTAATCTCTCTTTCACTCACTCTCTTTCTTTACTCTCTCTTTCTCACTTCTCTTTTTTATCCTTTTCTCTCTGTCCACTCTCTCATTCTTTACTTTCATGCTGTCACTATCTCTCGTACTCTTGCCCTCTTCCTGTTTCTTTCTCCCTTGTCTCCCTCTCCCTCTCTCTCTCATACTCACTCTTCTCTTTAATTAATCATGTATTTTTCTTTCCCCCCAGACACAGACCATTGGTTGGGTATTGCTTGTTAGTCTTTTCGTAACTGCATCAGGTGTCGCAACTCCACTGATTGTTCAAAGTACTGAGAATATGCTTCGGAAAGCCAGTCACAATTATCCATCCGTTGTAGAATTTTGCCAGAGCGAACGCAAGTGCATTAATGTCGACGTCAATGAAGTGGTCAAAAATTATCCGAATCTGTTCATTAAAACGGTACCCGAAAGGTTATTTCCAAATCAAGAATTTACTAAAAGGTATTCGAATTTGGATAGCAGCTGTCCAACGTAAGTAACATATACACATACTCTTTCATCTCTCATTTTGTACTATATAAAGCTAACCAAACTACGCGGACCTTCAACCATCTCAAAAGTCAAAACAATGCTAAAATACTACTCGGAATAAAAGAAAAAATACATATGTTATTCTATTTATTTTGTTTTTATTGAAATTACATTGGAATAGACGTTAAGGTCGACTGCTCTTAACTTCATGAGAACATGGATACATTTGAATTGAAAGATAGGGATGGGGGTGATGACATCTTGCAAAAGACAATACATACACACTCAGATTATAATACACAAGCACCCAGACATATTTAGATATATACACACAAAAAAGTGACGAGACAGGAAATATCTCCACGACCCTTTACAACCCCACCAAAACAAAAAAACAAAACAAATACAAACATGCATAATTAAATGTGCATGCAAGTTGCTATACATACAGACACCAATAAAGACATGTACATACGCCCACATACATTGACCTAGACAGTCCGATACAACAACCAAGAAATATTCAAGATTGAAAGTGTTATTAAACAATGCTAACCACTTATTAAAATATAACTTATACGGGCAAATATACATAGATAAAAATGGTCTAATAGAATAGAGAAACAAACAATAGGGAAAGATAGGGCATTAAAACAGATATATACGTATAAAAATAACATCATCCAATATATAAAAAACGAAATTTCCAAACACACAAATATATATATATTTTTCATATATGTCTATATACGCCTTATTGTACACTAGGTGAAAGAAAATAAGAACTACCTACAAATATATGTGTACAGTGTACACACATTCATTACTACAGACAGAAGCACAGTAAAGCCTGCCTATAGATAAATACATACACACATATATACATATATACACATACACACATACACATATATATATCTACACATATACACACATACATATACGCATACGCATATGCATGTATACACATACAGAAGAAAACATGAATACATCAACCCACACAGCAACGTAAAAAAGTAAACAAACTAAACATAAATGTATATACATACATACACATACATACAAATGCACACATACATACATATCTATATATATATACACACATACATAAATATATGTATGTATACATATACGTATATAAACTAAACATACATATATACAAACACCTATACAAACACACGCATATATATAAAAAGACATACATAGATTTAAACATACACCTATATATACATATATACGCACATACACATCCATCCATATATATATATATATATATATATATATATATAAACTAAACATACATATATACAAACACCTATACAAACACACGCATATATATAAAAAGACATACATAGATTTAAACATACACCTATATATACATATATACGCACATACACATCCATCCATATATATATATATATATATATATATATATATATATATATATATAAACTAAACATACATATATACAAACACCTATACAAACACACGCATATATATAAAAAGACATACATAGTTTTAAACATACACCTATATATACATATATACGCACATACACATCCATCCATCCATATATATATATATATATACACACACATACCAATAGGTATATACATACATAAACCTAAATATATTTTCTAACAATATTATCTTATTGACGATAAAGTACAATAAAATAAAGTACGATAAAGTAAAGTACAGTAAAGTCCATAATAATTTTTAAAAAGTAACAAACTATTTACAGATATATGTGTACAGTGTATACACATTGTTCACTAGATACAGAAACACAGAAAAGCCTACCTACAGACAACCATATACACACATATATGCATATACACGAATACACACATACAGATATATATATATATCTACACTTAATACACACAGATGCATATACGCATACGCATACGCATATATACACATACAGAAGCAATCATAAATATATCACAGCAACGTAAAAAAGTAAACAAATCAAATATAAATATATATACATACACACACACACACACATACACACACACACATATATATATACTCATATATAAACTGAAACATACAAACATACATATATATACACATGCACATATACACATCCATATATATATATATATATACATATATATATATATATATATATATATATATATATATATATATATATATACACACATAAATAGGTATATACACACATTCTAACAATATTATCTTATTGACGATAAAGTACAGTAAAGTCCATAATAATTTAAAAAAAGTAACAAGATACAATTGTTGATTAAGTCTATAAGCAATTAAAAAACTTTATAAAAATAGTAGATTTTAGTTATTATTGATGATACATTCCAAGACACTAAGCTATACATATATATACATATACGAAGACATACGTACATATATCTACATATACATATATATAATTATGCATAAATACCCATATCAACAAATCCACATATACACATATATAAGTACACTCACATCCAAGCTTATCTATCTATCTATCTATCTATCTATCTATCTATCTATCTATCTATCTCTCTCTCTATCTCTCTCTCTCTCTCTATATATATATAAATACACACACACATACAAATACACATATATATATACATATACATATATACACACATACACACGCACCTGTAGACACAAACCAAAGTTTACATACCTACACATACGCATAAACAAGCTCACATATGATAGGTGTCAACACACACACATACACCCATACATACACACACACACACACACATACACACAAACACTCACATATATATATATATATATATATATACACATATACATACCTATAATTACAAGTACATATATATACGCACATACACATAAATGCACACACATTCAAACATATACATACATGTACATACATACATACATATACATACATATACATACATAAACATATCCATACATACAGAAGTACACGCAAATAGAAATATACACACACAATACATCTGAATATATATATATATATATACATATATACATACATATATATGTGTTTTACCCTCATTTCCTCTTCTCCTTTTTACCTTCTTACTTTATATATATATATATATATATATATATATATATATATATATATATATATATATATATATAACCCTACTTACATATATATACACATATATACATATATACACACATCCAGCAGTACAAACACACATACATACACATAAATACAAACACACATATACAGACACGAACAACACAATATAGGTACACCAATACACACTCATATCGACAGGATGACCATCAGGTAATAAAAGTAATAACCTATTAAATTTATAGTGACTTATCATTATCATTGAAATTATTACAGCCCCTATAATAAGTTAAATTTATACCGGTGTTTACAGTTAACTGTTAGTTCATATCTTTGATTGAAGAGATGGGTCCTATTTTTAAATCTAATTATTTCAAATTTTTCGTTAAGACATAGATAACACGGGGCATATAGGGAGTTACATGTCCGGGCTTTCTTAATTAATTTCCATTTAACAATAGGTGTTTTATTATTTTCTTTTAGACTCCAAAAATACTTGCATAATGAAGTCATGTACTTATAATTACTGCTATTAAAAGATTGCATATGTCCCCGCCAACATTCCTTAAATAGATTCATGGTGCTACCAATGTAATTTTTTTTAATATTTGGGTTTTCTAGTGTAGAGATTGTACTAAGATAAACTACAGAACTAGTCAAACAATTATTCTGTAGTGGACAATTATTTGGATTCCTACAATTGCACAAGTTGTTATTCGTGTCATTATACTTTGTAGTGCTGCTTGCAACCTGGTGAATAGTCAAGATTTTGAGTCCCTATACTTGTTAAAGACTCTGTTATGTTTTTTAATTATTTTCTCTAGGTTATCCGCACAACTATAGCTAAATTTAAGGGTGTTAAGATTAAATATTAAATTGTTTGTTTCTATGTTCTATTAGACCATTTTTATCTATGTATATTTGCCCGTATAAGTTATATTTTAATAAATATTCGTTTAATAACTCCTTCAAGCTTGAATATTTCTTGGTTGTTGTATCGGACTGTCTAGGTCATTGTATGTGGGTGTATGTACATGTCTTTATCGGTGTCTATGTGTATAGCAGCTTGCATGCACATTCAATTGTGTATGGTTATGTGTGTTTTTTTTTTTGTAAAGGGTCATGGAGATGTTTCCTGTCTCGTCACTTTTTTGTGTGTATATATCTAAATATGTCTGGGTGCTTATGTATTATAATCTGAGTGTGTATGTATTGTCTTTCGCAAGATGTCATCACCCCCATCCCTACACTTGGAATTCAAATGTAGCCATGTTGTCATGAAATTAAGAGCAGTCGATCTTAACGTCTATTCCAACGTAATTTCAATAAAAACAAAATAAATAGAATAACATATGTATTTTTCTTTTTTCCTCGGTAATTTTATAATTTTAGACTTAATAGAGATTAAATTTAAATTTTAAAATGGGTAATTTTTTAATTTTAATTTTAATTTCAAATTTTATCATATAATTTAATACTTATTAGAATAAATTCTATATTAGTATAACCAAAACTTTAAAGCATTTAATCGCTATTGTAACATTACTTCGTTGTCAAGTTTTTTGAATTCTCGTATACTTGTATTTTGATTGCTCATTCGGGCTTATGTAACAGCGTTTCCCCTTGTGAGGGGTGGTTAAATAATTTGACCCTTTTAAAACCCTTTATTCTACATTCAACATCATCACTTGATAAGACACCAGAGGTGTTGAAACAAAATGGATATTTTTGTAGTGATTTTATAACATATTTATGTTATAATTTTTAAATAAATAATTATATTTGCTCTAATCTGTATTCAGCACTCATTTAAGAATAGTAATTGTTGGTTATTGGAATTTATTCCGTATACACCAATCCTATACTTGTATATATATATATATATATATATATATATATATATATATATATACACACATTTTGAATTGGACATAGTCCGACAATTTATTAAAGACATTTTTGATATGTTTAACGTTCTTTTTATAGATACAAGTATTTAAGTAAATGCTCTGTTTATAATAAACAGTATTAGATAACATTTACCGGCCTGAAAATTTCTCGGACATTCAGGCCGGTAAATGTTATTTAATACTGTTCATTATAAACAGAGCATTTACTTAAATACTTGTATCTATAAAAAGAACGTTAAACATATAAAAAATATCTTTAATATATATATATATATATATATATATATATATATATATATTAACAATTTCAAATTCTTCAACAACAAACACTATTTACAGATTAGTGGCACAGCAATGGGCGCGAAAATGGCACCTAGCTATGCTAATATCTTTATGCACATTCTAGAAAGGAAAATACTAGACAATTCAGAATTTAAACCATTACACTACTTTAGATATATTGACGACATTTTATTATTATGGACTCAGGGATTAGAAAAACTAAAAAAAATTTTCACTTTCTGCAACAACTTCCACGATACAATTAAATTTACCATGGAACATTCATACACATCCGTCCCTTTCTTAGACGTTGTGATAAAATTAAACAAACACACACTTTCCACCAGTCTATACAACAAACCCACAAACCAGTATAAATTCCTTCACTTCCTCTTAAATTAAAAAAATCTATCGTATACAGCTCATTTCTAAGAATCAAACGCATATGCTCAGACCATCTAGATTTTCTACACAACATTAATAACTTAACAGAACAATTCCTAAAATGTAAATACCCAATAAATATAATAAAAGAAGCACTAAATAAAACTATCCATATAAACCGTAACACACTTCTCACATACAAAATAAGTAAAAACAACAATCGGATTCCCATGGTTTTTAACCACAATCAATATTCCCACACACTTACTCATAAATTAAAAAATGACTACAAGATCCTCCAATTAAAGTCAATACGACAAAATAATCCATATTCCCCAGTAGCGGAACACTTTAATCGACCAAGACACTCGATAGACAATTGCAAATGTATATTGATAGACTCAGATTTTAGTACAACATACATTATACATACGAAGAAAAAAAGAGAAATACTGGATTTTAAAATTAAACACATATAAACTAGGGTTAAACAAAGACTTGGGTATTCTAAATCTGTATAAATATTTGAATAGTTAAAAAATTTCTTCAAAAAATTTCTTTAGATATGGTGAAAAAAACTTTTTAAACAACAACCAAAATACTATCATCAGTTGTCCGTTAAAGATTCAAACGCGGTCGCATTCCACATCACGTGACGTCCGAGTTTCAAAACAAATACACAAACACAGTAATTTGAGTACAACATACATACGAAGAAGAAAAGAGAAATACTGGATTCTAAAATTAGACACATATAAACTAGGGTTAAACAAACACGTGTATATTTTAAATCTACATAAATATTTCAACAGTTAAAAATATTTCTTTA
Organism: Acanthosepion esculentum; assembly: GCA_964036315.1. Taxonomy (NCBI): domain Eukaryota; kingdom Metazoa; phylum Mollusca; class Cephalopoda; order Sepiida; family Sepiidae; genus Acanthosepion; species Acanthosepion esculentum. The sequence continues at coordinate 102,076,671 of OZ038495.1, read as the reverse complement.
GATATGGTCAAAAAACCTTTTTAAACAACATTTAAAACACTATCATCAGTCTTCCGCCAAAAATTCAAACACAGTCGCATTCCACATCACGTCCACGCCTCACGACAAACGCTGTAAACAAACACACAAACACAGTATCTCATTTGATTTCTGAGGAAGGACCGAGGTGGTCTGAAATATTAAAAACACAGAAATAAATACTTTCATAAAAAAACACCCAATTTTGTTTCAGTTATTTTATCCATATATTATATACATATCAAGAAAGTATACGTAGCCTCTCATCATGCTATATATATATATATATATATATATATATATGTGTGTGTGTGTGTGTGTGTGTATATATATATATATATATATATATCTCGAGTCTAGAAGAATCCTCAACAGAATGCAGAAATCACTGGATGGCGTACAGTATATATATAATTTCAAATTTCCTATATTTGTTAGGGAAGTGTGTACACTATCGGAAATTTTTTATACAATGATGTTTACCCCATTCAAGGTTGAGGGCGACTTGAGGTAGTGAGTTACCGAGTAAAAGCACAATTTATGCCTATACGTGTGGAAGATAATGGTTAACCCTTGATATGAACAGTTTAAGATTGCAGTGACCGAGGAAGTAGCCTGTTCGGAGTCAGTTCTACAAGGCAGTGGCTCGTGGGAAGAAGTTGCTTGAGTGAAACTTACACCCAACCAAGGAAATATGAAGGGAATGAGAGTGAATCGCTATCATGGGCGTTACTGGCTGGTCTTAGTCGTGAAGGTTAGGACTGGTGGAACTAAGGAGTGTCGTTCGTCAGGACTCCCCTATTAAATATCAGCGGCATTTGTGCATGTAGCTTTGGCGTTTTCTCTGAATGGGGATTCTTCTTTCCACGAGGATTTTCCCCTCTCAGGTGGGTGTTTATATAACGTTCTGTTATCTGTGGTCCCTCGTGTACATCCTAAGTGAAACTGTTTACATTTCGGGTGTAGCCATTGGCATCAAGTGAAAAGGCGAAACTGAATTACTGATAACCCGCTGATAAAAGTGACTTCTCTGATGGTCTAGGGCAAAATCTATTCGAGCCTCGTACATATTGGAATTATCGCAAACTTCTCTTAGACAAAAATGTTCCTAATTGACATTAAATTCGATTCAGATCATTTGGTATTTCCTTACGTGAATCCTATACTACGCATTTACTCTCAAGCTATGATTTAAATGCTAAGGTAGTTACCATTTTCAAGAAAAAATAATTTATTTGAATAGTAATTATAAAAACTACCATGAAAACAATCGCTTTATAAAAGTTGTTTATGCATCAAACTGAACTTTTTCATTTTGTATTTGACTTGTCGAAATGTTGCCGCTCCACCCGACTTCGAACAAAAGGCGAGGAAGGAAACTTCCATCAGTAAGAGGAATAATGATAACAGTTACTGGGGTTAAGAAATCTACCTGCAATAGGTATAACCTGACCGTCACCCTGCGACTGCTACCATAAAGGATGTCAAAGTCCAAGGAATTGATCCCTCGATATAAATATACCAAAATAGAAAGGAGTGTAAGACAAAGATGTATCTTATCACCGGACTTATTCAACCTATAGAGTGAGGCGATTCTGAGAGAACTAGAAGTCCTACCAGGATTTATTATTGGTGACCACAATCTTAACAGCATACGCAAATGACATAGTGCTGGTAACAGACACGAAAAGGAAACTACAAGAACTCGTACAGAAAATAGTGAAGGAAAGCAAGCAGAAAGAACTAAACTTCAATCGCAAGAGGACGGAATTCATGGTTGTTAGCAAAAAGGACAGTCCAACATGCAAATTACAAATTGGGGATGCCATAATCAAAATTAAATATCTCGGAAGTCTTTTAGCAGAGGACAGAAAGTACGACATTTAAATCCGATGACGCATTGGGATAGCGAAAGATGCCTTCCAAAAGCTAAGCTAAGTATTAAATAGAGAAAGATTTTGCTAGAAACAAAGACACGTGTACTGAAGTGTTATTCAATATCAGTCCTTCTATATAGCTGTGAATACTGGATATCTCATCACAGATGAAGAAGAGATTAGAAGCAACAGAAATGTTGTCCTACAGAAGGATGATGCGAATACCATAGATTGAACATGTGAACAACAACAAAGTTTTAGAGAAAATGGGAAGAAAACGTATACTGAAACTTAGCATCAGAAAGTGATAGTTGAAATTCCTAGGGCACATAATGTGGAAAGAGGGCTTGGAAAATTTGTAACTCACAGGAGAGATTGACGACAAGATATCAGATGAAAACAACGTATAATTTAACTAGCGAGCTTGTGTGAATAGATAACAGAATAAGGTTTAGAATAGATAACAAACAAAATGTATTCATTTATTAAGAGCTACAAAGACAGGCAGTTGTGGAGAGCCATGATCGCCTGTGACCTGAAGGGTTAACGTACATACAAGAAAAAAGAAGAAGACAAAGAAGAAGAATGAGACTGAACAGGGTTTAGGAGTGATAACGAAAAGACAAGATTTATTAAGAGATACAAAAGACAGGCAGTTGTGGAGAGCCATGATCGCCTGTGACCTGAAGGGTTAACGTACATACAAGAAAAAGAAGACAAAGAAGAAGAATGAAACTGAACAGGGTTTAGGAGTGATAACGAAAAGACACGATTTATTAAGAGATACAAAAGACAGGCAGTTGTGGAGAGCCATGATCGCCCACGTAATGAAGGGGCATGGCAGATAGAAAAAGAATATTTTATGGTATCCAACTTTTGTTGGAATCTAAAAGTGTGAAGAAATTGTCGGTAATCATTATTCTCTCAAGCGCTTTTGTTCAATTCATCTGATATATATATATATATATATATATATATATATATATATATATATATATATATATATTGTTAAATATAACAGGCAATGAATGTCTATTATGTTTGATCATGAGCATTTGTAAACTTCGTATGTTTTTTTAATTTCAGGTGATGAAACAACACTTAAAATCATAACAGGTAGAAATGTTCAACCCATTAATAATAATAAACAATTTAAGCTTATCATATATTATAAAAAATTTAAAACACTTGACCTCATAGTCTCTAATAACCCTACAACTAAAAAATGTAGTGTATCAATGTACATGCCCGTTCAGAGATTGTATTCTGATATTAATAATAAACCAACTACATATATTGGTTTTACTACAACCACGCTCTCCCGTAGACTTACATGTCACCTTTCTGATCTTAGTTCTATTAAACAACATTTCTTAGAAAAACATAGCCATGTACGTAGTATTAGACAGATATTAGTGGATAACACAACAATATTCACACATACACACAGTAAAAAGAACCTTCAGATATTGGAGGCCATTTACATTAAAATGAAGCAACCCACACCCAACAAAATTACATTTCAAACTAGTCACAACATTATATTGCATCTAAGCATATGGTTCTGTTGTTAATATTTCGGTCTCTCACGTGGTATGACGTCATAGAACCGCATCAGGAATTTACAACATGCGTCTGATATTCCGTGACCGTTATCGTCGCATAGCAATCTTCTATGTCACCATAACAGAATATCATTTTTGATGGTGAATATCTTTATTAAAGTGTCCGTATAACCACCCTGAAGATGGCTCATGAGAGCCGAAAGCTTAGATCGAGGAACACCTTAATAAAACTCTCCAAATTTTGGAATTTTTGTCTTTATTTTCACCCGAAAATAAAGCAAACATACGAAGCTTAGAACGGCCCATGACCAAACATAATAAACATTCATTGTCTGTTACATTTAAGAATATGTTTGAATAATGATCTGCAGTACACCACACACACACACACACACACACACACACACACACACACACACACACACACACACACACATATATATATAATATTATAATATTTCTTTTTCCTTTCTTTCAGTTTACGGATATTTGATAATTCAGAAATTAGGACAAATACTGCTGGCGTCAAACGACGGATTTTTCGAACACAAGATTTACATCAGATGATTCATCTGGGAAGATGCATGAGGTAAGTTTGGATAGAAAATTTAACCTGATGTCAAGGTACAACATAATTATTCATTTAATTTTGTAAACACATTTACAATTCATCGTAAATATTTGCATTTAAAATAGAATCTCTGTCACTGTTATTAATCGATCGAAACCGAATTTGGGGGAGGGGAGCAAACAGCTAAGGGGTTACAGAGTGCAGTATTAGATATTTTTAAATATATCTTTACGTAAGCTGAAAAAACTAGCTGAAATCAGTGATTCTCGGGCGAAAATAGCTCGATTTTGACTACTTTTTAGGTCTTTGTAAAATCATTTTTTAAACAGGAATTCAATTTCCAGTTCGCCCTGCGTTTGCGAGAACTATAAACAATTCACAAGTGGAAACACTTCAAAAAGTTGGAATTTCGCTCCAGAATTAAACATTTATTCATAGCCAGTTGTATGTTGCATACTCAAGAGTAAGAAATCATAAGAATTTATCTTCGCTGTGAAAAAAGAAAATGGTAAAAGATGTTTTCTTAAAAAAATATTATTTACTATGAAGTCCTATAAAATTAATTAAATTAAAAGAAAATTAAACCGCGAAGTAGGATTTTTGTCAAAGTATTTTTTCCAAACAAATCAGTTTATTCAAATTTCATCGATTGCTTTGCGAAGTTGAACGAGTTTTTAAATCTCGACAAAAATTTAATGATAAATTCAACAATACTAAATATTGCTAAATACAGCATCAAGGCCTCTGATTGGGAGGTTCTGGGGAATGTGGAACCATCTCTTAACTACTCTGACCCGGGATGGTAGCACCTGTTAGGGTTCCTGCTATGGGGAAATAGTTAACACCCAAACTGGGGTTTAAACACTATGAAAGTGTAAAACTATGTTTTAATACCAGCAATATATTTCTAGAATTTTTTTTTACCTGCAATACATTATTACCAGCATTACATTTTTGAAAAAATAGTGCCAGCAATAAAACCTTGTCGGCATTAAATAACCCACTGAAGTTGATATGCCGTAAAACAAATCAAACCAAACCAATATATACTGAGATAGATAGATAGATAGATAGATAGATAGATAAAGATTACCAGCAATAAAAACCTTGTCGGCATTAAATAACCCATTGAGTTGTTGATATGCCGTAAAACAACACAAATCAAAGCAAAGCAAACCTAAATACTGTGCAGGTTTTAACACGGTCTCAGCATGTTGCAAAAAAAAAAAAATCAATAAAAAATGTCAGATAAGAATACGTCATAGAATAACGCCCTTTATAAAGAACATATTTAAAATTAATCTGTGGTCAAAAGTTAACACTTTTATGCTATGTATTTTAAAACAGATATGACATCTGGTAGTTAATTCAATTGATTGAAGTTAACACTGAAAAGCGGGTTTACGTTTGTGAATATCATAATTGGGATATAACTATATGTATGTTTTAATTATTTTAGTTGTTCCTAATTTTCACCAACGACTTTCCTGGTGTCATTAATTCTCAACTCAGTATCTATACTTATGACACAACCATTTGCCCCTGTCTTAATAGTAAGTCTGATCGACTCGATAAGGTTAGCTGATCTACAAACATGGCCTACAATCAGTTGTTAACTGGGGTAAGAAATGGCTTGTTAATTAGAACGTCTTCAAAACGAGACAACTCTCTTTTTATCATCTGAGAGAACTCTTTTTCCTTCCATCATCATGACTGATGCTAACCTCCATTAGAGTGACTCATTGCGCCATCTTGGGCTAACGTTTTCTGCTGACATGAAGTAGAAAGACTATATTTAATGAATTGCCAAGAATAATACTTGAAATGTTGGTTCACTATGTCAGGCTAAATAACTTTTCTCGCCAGAATGTCTATTATATTGAATCAATTGCTAAGTTTGCTGCTAAGAAAGTTGCTTCATCTTGTCGTGTTATACAATTTTTCTCGACAGAATCTATCTTACATACTTCCGAGTCTGCGATTTGTACATACTTTTAATATTGCAACCATATCTGGTCTGGTTCTTCTGTTATATATTTAGAGATTCTTGATAAAAGCCAAAGAAGAATCTGCAAAGTTTTTGGTCCTGACCTGGCATCTCGGCTTCAGTCAATTTCACACTGTCGTAACGTCGCTTCCCTGTGCCTTTTCTGTAAATACTTTGATGGTGATTGTTCTAATGAAACTTCCCATGTGATACTTAAACTTTATGAATTTACACGCAGTATTGGATTGGCGGGAAGGTCTCATCATTTTATAGTTGGGATAGATAGATATGACCGGAAGTTCTATAATAACATTTCCTTCTATCACAATTCTCGCTTGTAAAATTCTCTTCCGGTTTTTTGCTTTCCAGACAAATTTGATCATCAAAAATTTAATTGCAATGGCGATCGTTATCTTCTGTTTCCTTAATTCTTGGTCTTTTAATGTTCTCTCTTAAGAGTATATTTTTCTCATGTTCTTTAACACTCAGTAACCGCTTGCATTTTACTGGATTTACAGCCTTGCTTGGGGTGAAATGGCTGAAAAAAATTCATTTGTTTTCAGTTGCGTCACTTAGACATTTGGCATCTTCGTATGCAATTACCGGATTTCTTCAATATATTTCTTAAGCTTGTCTTTATCTACAGCGCATTCAGTTATTTTAAGTACAGAAACTGACTCAAACCTTCTTCTCTTACTTGAGAAACAAACAGTATCAATTTCATCTTGAGTGCGTTAATATTATTTACTAAGCTATAAAAATATTCTTGACCAATAATTTCAAGTTTAAGTAATTAAGATGGTTGGTAATGTCGAGTAAATAACACAAAGTAAAAGCTCTTATCTAATGTTTCTTTTTACATTTAGAAAATTATAAATCATAGATTGCGTAACTGATTTAAATATTCTCGGTGGATTCGTCAATACAAACACAGAGGAATTTGTTAAAATATTTGTTTTAATTATCCAATAAAAAGCTACATTGGGTTGAACCTTTCGTCCACATTTTCTTGATCAGCCTCCATCGATATAAATTCTTGTTTTAAATTTCTTTCGCTGATTTAAGTCTGTGAAATATGTCCGATCTTTTCTTTCCTTCAAGAAATGATCAGAATTATGTTATTTCCAAAGATGTTAAAATTCTTATCAGTTCCTCTACTAAAATCTTTAAGGAAGTCTATCATCAATGCGCATTAATTCTTGACATTTTTATTGTAGACGATGACTCAGCACACTTCCCGCTCTACCCTACTACTGTGACAATGGACCGATCCCACTTTCAAATATAGCAAGTAGCTACATTAGAATAGGATTTGAGGAGTAGTTAATTTTACTCCAGGTTATCCGTTCTATGTATGAGTATTCAATAAACCTCTTTTTCTCTGATTTCCCTACCTAGTCTTCTGTTCCTTTGATGATACAACTACAACCTTCCAAATACTTGTCTAATTTGAATTATGTATGAGTATTTAATAAACCTATTCTACTTTTCCCGACGTAATCTTCTGTTCCTTCGATACTTTCTCTAACTGCGGCCTTCCTAATTCACGGCTATTTTGAACCCCTATGTATGAGTATTGAATAAACCTCTTCTTTTCTCTAACTAGTCGTCTGTTCCTTCGATACTCTCTCTAAATACAGCCTTCCTAAATCTCGTTTATTTTGGACTCCTATGTATGAGTATTCAATAAACCTCTTTTTCTTTTCTCTAACTAGTCGTCTGTTCCTTCGATACTCTCTCTAACTACGGCCTTCCTAAATCTCGTCTATTTTGAATTCGTATGTATGAGTATTTAATAAACCTCTTCTTTATTTTCCCTACCTAGTCTTCTGTTCCTACGATACTCTCTAAATACAGCCTTCCTAAATCTCGTCTATTTTGGACTCCTATGTATGAGCATTCAATAAACCTCTTCTTCTTTTCTCTATCTAGTCGTTTGTTCCTTCGATACTCTCTCGAACGAAGGCCTTCTTAAATCTTGTCTATTTTGGACTCCTATATATAAGTATATAATAAACCTCTTCTTCTTTGTTTTCCCTGCTTAGACTTCTGTTCCTTCGATACTCTCTCTAACTACGGCCTTCCTAATTCGCGGCTATTTTGGGCTCCTATGTAGGAGTATTAAATAAACCTCTTCTTTGTTTTCCCTACCTAGTCTTCTGTTCCTTCGATACTCTCTCTAAAAATCTAAAAATTGATAAAAATTAGGTAACTGATCAACTTACGTCCTGGGTAGACGATAAACTACAACGGTAGCAAGGACTGTAATTGGGGATTTGGATGTTTTGAGGAGCGGGTAACCACCTCTTTATTGCTCTTCTTCCCATCCTGATTCGGGCTAGTAGTACGTGTTAGGGTCCCACCTAGGGGCAAATAGTTAAAAAATACTACCAGTAATACATTTTTTAAAAATTAAAATGTTAATATATATTCTATTCATACGAACCTATCTTAAAAACCTTGTCGGCATTAAATAACGCATTCAGGTGTTGATATGCTGTAAGTCAAAATAAACCAAACCAAAACGACAAATTTTCATTAAATGCGCCGAAGAGTACATATTTTCATTAATAACATTTCTCGAATATTCAGATCGGTAGTCGATCATAAATATATTAAAAAAAAAGAAAAAAGAAAAAAAAACAGGGCGTCTAGTCAAATATGGGTATCCACTAAAAATAACATTGAAGTAATAAAATGTGTATTTAGAGATGTATAAAAGTATAACAAATTTTATCGTAAAAATACCAACAATATTTTGTAAAAAAATTACTACTCCTGCCAAGAAAATTAAATTTCTCCATTAGATGACCCACAAGGTGTTGATATGCCGCTAAACAAAGAGATGGATATAGGCGACTTCGCGACGTGGCATGAAGTTTGCGAGAGTCATTACTTGTTTAACTATGCTCCAGAGCTATTTTTGACTGACATATTTTTGGGGCATTGTTGCAGGCAGTTTAGTGATTGTCAAGTGACAGCGAGTCGGGCTTTTACATAGCGGGGCTGCATTTAGGACCCTGAATATAGCGTAAGGACCACCAAACTTCACAGACAGTGCAATAAGAAACTTCAATTAAAAGTTGACCAAATGGATAATGGAACAAGCCCAACAAAGACAGAGAAGTGAGAAACTATTGCTGAGAAACAATGAAAGAACGGAAGCTGTGGAGAAGCATAATCGCTCACATTGTGATAGGAAATATCAAATAGAAAGTGTGTACCTAGTTGACAACTTTGATCAAATGCATGGACGAACAATTATCACAAAGACATGGACATAAAATAATAAAAGATAGGAAGCTGTGGAGAACCATTATCGACTATGATGTAAAGAGACATAGAATGAACCCAACTGATAATTTTAAGTAAACGGATAGAGGAGTACAATATATAGCAGGTTAAATTGTAAGGATTCTTTAAGTAACTATCATATTGATTTTCTAAGTATGGTGGACCCAGTGAGGATCGAACTCGCCATTCTGCTTGTTAACCATTATACCACGCCGAGGTGGCCAAATAACCATGATATCATATACTACATATCTCGTTACAATAATTTTTCAAATAGGTTTTATCACATCTATTTTCTTTAATTATGTAGAGCGACACCCTTGAAATTGCGCGGTTTTTCTTAATTAACTTACTAAAACTGATAATTTGTTGCTGGCATATTTCATATAACAAAACCATCCAACTGTAGCAGTCGTTAAATACACTAGGACTTTATCGATTCCCCTATCTTAAACGCATTCCAGAATGAGGCTTGCTGGAAGTTAAAAAATAGAAGCTATAGCATAAGTTTGCGGGCAGGTTGACAGGCAAGTGATGACGGTAATATGTAACATCCATGCTAACTAAGGAACAAAGAGAATTTTATAGGGATTGGGTGATTCGCGTAAAAAGTTTCTATCGGGAAATGAGATCATGACGTTTAAATACTGCAATATTGAAAACACCAATATCTAGATCAGAAAGAAAAGAAAAAGAAAAAAGAAATAAAAGGGCAAAAAATTATAGGAAATGAAAAAGAACAAAGAAGAAAACGGAAAGAAGAAATAAAAGAAAATGAATAAACAAAACAGAAAGAAAAAAGTAAAATAAAGGAAAACAGGAAAAGAAGAAAAAGAAACAGAAAGAAAAAGAGAAGAATCGGAATGAAACGAAAAAGAAAAAATACGAAAAAAAGACAGAAAAGAAAAGAAAAGAAAAAAAAACGACAAAAGTAAAAGAAAAATAAAAAAATGTAAAGAAAAAAAACAAGAAAAAGAAAACGGAAAGAAAAAGAATAGAAAAAACGAAAAAGTATATAGAGAGATGTAAAGAAAAAATGCCCCCAAAATTGAAAAGCGGAAAGAAGATGAAGAAGAAGAAAAGAAATGAAAAAAGAAAGAGAAAAAAAAAGAAGAAAGAAATATGTAAAAAAGAAAGAAAAAAGGAAAAAAGGAAAGAAAAGCAAAAGTGTAAAGGTAAAGAAAATGAAAAATGAAAAGAAAAGAAGAAGAAAAGAATAATGTCAAATAGAAAAGAAGAAAAAAAAGAAAGGAAGAGAAGGGAAAAAATGAGAGGATACGAAAAAGTAAAAAAGCAAAATGAAATGTGACACTAAGCAATCGGCTCGGGGTCAACTCCGAGTCGCGGCGCGAAGCTGTAATGTTTCTTCCACCGCGTTTTGGGGTTGACTCCTAGTCGCTGGCACCAGCCTGTGTCCCGGTCGAACGGTGGTTGTCGCTACTCGGCGGAATCCCTTTGTCAGGATACCAATATGTGACACTGGCCCGTTCAGGGTCGAATTCTGGTCGTCGATGTTAACGGCTTCACACCAGCTGTACCGGTTCGATACCAGCTCTATCGTCCCAAGCTCACTTCCAACGTTAGTGGGCGTTAAGAACTTCTCCGTCCTTCTCATCCAATCACCTCCGCCTATCACTATTGCTACCACTCGAACAATGGCATCCCGGCCGAGCGGGTGTGGCTAAGTTGGCCTCCTTAAAATTATAATCCAGAATTTTGTTCTTTTTCGCATCGGCCAAAATTTTTACGAATCCCATATTGCCGCTTAAAATCTATCATATCTTTTGGTCACCCAGAATCCACTCAGCCAGCACTCTTTACCAATTCCACCAATCACTGTCAAAGTTTGCCATTTAGTCCCTTCGGGAAGTTAGCTTATACTGGAACCCTTGGCTTGTTGAGAAATTAATTTCTTTATCTTACCAAATCGCAATTCTTCCACTCTATCTCCTCTCGTGCCTCAAATCCTACAATCCTCTTCACCTGTGTCGGGGTGGTTTTCTGTCTCATGCCAAAATTTTATAATCACCATATTGTTTTCCTTGCTGCACTCAAGAAAAAGAAAAAGAATTTTTGGAAAGATAATTAATATTGTTTATCCATCCCCTGTGTCGGCAATGGTCTCAGGCCGAAATTTTTATGACTGCCATGTGCCTGATATCTTAATGCTTGTATATCTTTCCGAATTCTCCCATTTCTCCCAGCAAGGCACTTCTTTACAACAATATTAATCAATTTGATAAAATCTCACATATGGCTTTTTCGACGGGTTTACTGTCTTTTGGGAAAAGGTAAGTTTTTCGTAAGTAAGATCAAATCTTTTTAACATCGAACGGTATATCTTTCGGTATAGCTCTTTTCCGCTTTCAGTATTTTCTGTTTTAATTTCTATGGTTAATTAGTAAGCCAATTACTACAGCTAGATAGTGTCACAGAGAAGAGAAAAGAAAAAAAATGAAAGAAAAAACAAGGAAAGAATTAAAAAGTAAAGAAAAAGAAAAGATAAAAAGAAAACGACAAAGAAAAGTAAAAAAAAAAAAAGGAATAAAATGAAAAACGCGATATTGATTTTCAATGTCGGGAATAATAACCGAACAAAAAACACTTTTTGTTCTTCTTATTCTATTTGAATTTCTAGGATTAGGAGCCAGTCTACAACTCTATAAATTCACCTTGCTATCAAATTAAGCCAATCAAAAACACCGTAAATGCACCCTGCTATCAACTTCTGCGAGTTTAAATCACTATAAATGCACTCTGCTATCAAATTAAGCCAGTCTCAGACACAATAAATGCACCCTAAAATCAAATTAAGCCAGTCTAAAACACCATAAATGCACCATGTTATCAAATTAAGCCAGTCTAAAACACTATAAATGCACCCTAATGCCAAATTAATCCAGTCTGAAGCACTATAATTGAACCCTGCTATCAAATTAAGCCAGTCTAACACACCATAATTGTACCCTGCTATCCAATTAAGCCAGTTTTAAACACTATACATGCCCCCTGCTATCAAATTAAGCCAGTTAAAAACACTGTAAATACACCCTGCAATCAAATTAAGCCAGTCAAAACACTATAAATGCACCCTGCTATAAAAGTAAAGTCTAAACACTATTAATGCACACTAATGCCAAATTAAGCCAGACTACAACACCATAAATGCACCCTGCAATCGAATTAAACAAGTCTAAAACACTATAAATGCACCCTGTAATCAAATTAAGCCAGTCTAAAACACCATGAATGCACCCCCTATCAAATTCAGCGAGTTTAAATCACTATAAATACACCCTGATATCAAATTAAGCCAGTTTAAAAGACCATAAGTGCAACCTAATGCCAAATTAAGCCAGTCTGAAGCACCATAAATGCACACTGCTGTCAATTTAAACCAGTCTAAAACACCATAAATGCACCCTTCTATCAAATTAAGCCAGTTTTATACACTATACATGCACCATGCTATCAAAATAAGCCGTTCTAAAACAATATAAATGCACCCTAATGCCAAATTAAGCCAGTCTAAAACACCAGAAATGCAACCTGCTATCAAATTAAGCCAGTCTAAATTAACGTAAAGGCACCTTTCTATAAAATGAAGCCATTCAAAACTCTATGATTATCAAATTAAACCAGTCTAAAACACTATAAATGCACCCTGCTATCAAATTAAGCCAGTCAAAAACACCATAAATGCACCCTGCTATCAAATTAAGCCAGTTTAAAACACCATAAATGCACCCTGCTATCAAATTAAGCCAGTTTAAACACCTTAAATGCACCCTGCTATCAAGTTAAGCCAGTCTAAAACACTATAAATTCACCCTGCTATCAAATTAAGCCTGTCTAAAACACAATAAATGCACCCTGCTATCAAATTAAGCCAGTCTAAAATAACATGAATGCACTCTGCTTTCAAATTAACCCATTCAAAAACGCTATACATGCACCTTGCTATGAAATTAAGCCTTTCTAAAACACTATAAATGCATCCTGCAATGAAATTAATCCAGTCTGAACCACCATAAATGCACCCTGCTATCAAATTAAGCCAGTCTAAAACACCATAAATGCACACTGCTATCAAATTAAGCCAGTCAAATACACTATAAATTCACCCTGCTATCAAATTAAACCAGTCTAAAACACCATAAATGCACCCTAATGCTAAAATATGCATGTCCACAATATTGTACGAGATCTGTCTATAAATACACCCCAATCGCTATAATACGCCGGATGCAAAAGTACACAAGTCTGTAACTTTATGAGTACACCCTAATGACAAAGTATACAGGACTAACAATAATAACAGTACCCCACAAATAGAAATTATTATTATACACCCTATTTCCAAAATATTTTTCTAAAACGCTATAAATTCACCATAATGCCAAAGTTTCACTATGCATCTTATGGCTCGTATCCAAGGTTACTTGCTTTCTAGGGAGGCTAGCAGACGCATGTTCAACACCTACAGAGCTTACCTTTGCTTATTACTGCAACTCTGCCCAATTTCGTTCACAACTGGTACGGTTTTCAATACTTTCCAAATGGGCCGCTGGGGTTGCCTCCGCCAGACCGATAGCATCAAAAAGTCACCTTCCTGACAAATCGACCATGGCGAGATTCAAACCGGGTCGCATGGCTGGAACGAGAACGCTCTAACCACTCGGACATATAATAGCTGACCACTCGTATTCAAGGATACCCGTCTGCTAGGGCGACTAGCCAATCCCTTTTGCAGACGCTAGCTCAGGCACATTTGTGTTTATTCAACACCCACAGAGCCCACTTGTAGTTTATACTGCAACTATGCTGAGCAGACCTTAGTTACAGTTTCTGGGATAGAGCGTGTTATCTAGCGTGATCAACCATCTGAACAAGGCCAGCACATTCAAACTCTCGGTCACAATAACTTGCGACTTCGTGCTAGCACAGCTATCGACGGCCCCCAAGGGTTCTGACTACCCAATTTCACTCACAAGGGTTGGCTCAACACGCAGAATGGTTTTCATAACCCAGCTATAAATGCCTATGATGTCAAAGTACACGAGAAATACACCCTGAAATATTTCAAATATAATCCAGTATAGTGCTATAAATACACCATCATTCCATAGCACACTAGTAATAATAATAATAATAATAATAATAATAATAATAATAATAATAATCCCATAATGCCAAAGTACGCAAAACTAAAACATCCCAAATACATATATTACTTCAATTATATTTTTAGTGGATACCCATATTTGAATAGAAGCCTTGTTTTTTTCTTTGTTTTTTTTTAAACATATTTATGACGGTCTATCGACCTGAATATTCGAGAAATATTATTAATGAAAATATGCACCCGCCAGAACATTTGATAAAAGTCTGTCGCTTTGGTTTGGTTTATTTTGTCTTACGGCATATCAACATCTCAATGGGTTATTTAATGCCGGCACAATTTTTAAGACAGGTTCGTATGAATAGAATACGTATTAATGATGGGTTATATTTTTTATTTTGTCTTACGGCATATCAACACCTCAATGGGTTATTTAATGCCGACACGATTTTAAAGACAGGTTCGTATGAATAGAATACGTATTAATGATCGGTTATATTTTTTATTTTGTCTTACGGCATATCAACACCTCAATGGGTTATTTAATGCCGACACAATTTTAAAGACAGGTTCGTATGAATAGAATACGTATTAATGATGGGTTATATTTTTTATTTTGTCTTACGGCATATCAACACCTCAATGGGTTATTTAATGCCGACACAATTTTAAAGACAGGTTCGTATGAATAGAATACGTATTAATGATCGGTTATATTTTTTATTTTGTCTTACGGCATATCAACACCGCAATGGGTTATTTAATGCCGACACAATTTTAAAGACAGGTTCGTATGAATAGAATACGTATTAATGATCGGTTATATTTTTTATTTTGTCTTACGGCATATCAACACCTCAATGGGTTATTTAATGCCGACACAATTTTAAAGACAGGTTCGTATGAATAGAATACGTATTAATGATGGGGTATATTTTTTATTTTGTCTTACGGCATATCAACACCTCAATGGGTTATTTAATGCCGACACAATTTTAAAGACAGGTTCGTATGAATAGAATACGTATTAATGATCGGTTATATTTTTTATTTTGTCTTACGGCATATCAACACCTCAATGGGTTATTTAATGCCGACACAATTTTAAAGACAGGTTCGTATGAATAGAATACGTATTAATGATCGGTTATATTTTTTATTTTGTCTTACGGCATATCAACACCTCAATGGGTTATTTAATGCCGACACAATTTTAAAGACAGGTTCGTATGAATAGAATACGTATTAATGATCGGTTATATTTTTTATTTTGTCTTACGGCATATCAACACCGCAATGGGTTATTTAATGCCGACACAATTTTAAAGACAGGTTCGTATGAATAGAATACGTATTAATGATCGGTTATATTTTTTATTTTGTCTTACGGCATATCAACACCTCAATGGGTTATTTAATGCCGACACAATTTTAAAGACAGGTTCGTATGAATAGAATACGTATTAATGATGGGGTATATTTTTTATTTTGTCTTACGGCATATCAACACCTCAATGGGTTATTTAATGCCGACACAATTTTAAAGACAGGTTCGTATGAATAGAATACGTATTAATGATGGGTTATATTTTTTATTTTGTCTTACGGCATATCAACACCTCAATGGGTTATTTAATGCCGACACAATTTTAAAGACAGGTTCGTATGAATAGAATACGTATTAATGATCGGTTATATTTTTTATTTTGTCTTACGGCATATCAACACCTCAATGGGTTATTTAATGCCGACACAATTTTAAAGACAGGTTCGTATGAATAGAATACGTATTAATGATCGGTTATATTTTTTATTTTGTCTTACGGCATATCAACACCTCAATGGGTTATTTAATGCCGACACAATTTTAAAGACAGGTTCGTATGAATAGAATACGTATTAATGATCGGTTATATTTTTTATTTTGTCTTACGGCATATCAACACCCCAATGGGTTATTTAATGCCGACACAATTTTAAAGACAGGTTCGTATGAATAGAATACGTATTAATGATCGGTTATATTTTTTTTCGGAAATATATTGCTGGTATTTTTACTATAAAATTCTATTTATATACTTCCATTGTTTTTATGCCAGTTTGGGAGTTAACTATTTGCCTATAGTTGGGACCCTAACAGATGCTACCACCCCGGGTCAGGGTGTACCTGGGAACAACAGCAATTAAGAAGTGGTTCCACACTCCTCAAAACCTCCCGATCAGAGGCCTTGCAGCCGGGTGTAGTTTATCATCATACCCAGGAAGAAAATCTGTCGGATTAATAAATATCCATTACTTCTACACTGTAATACCCCCAATGTTAAAGTATGAATATTTGATAAAACTTACAAACCAGTGTCATTGCTATGAATAAATCCTAATACCAAAAAACTTTAGTCTAATACATTATAAATTACATTTTAATGGTAAAGAACACGTGTCTAAACACCGTCTTCGTATTGTCGCTACAGCGAAAGAAAGGATTCACATAAATCCTGAAGAAACATGGCATTTTTAAGAAGACGACGACAAGGTCATTGTTACCCTGAGGACCAATCAAAAAGGATTTAACAATATGCCAAGACTGAATTAAATGACAAGGTGTCAGTTGATTCAATAACATTCAAGATTTTAATTAAAAAGCAGCCAAGAACAAGTAGAAATTTGCTGAAAGATGAATTGTAGCTGGTATGATGTGCCCGAATGTATTCGCTTGAGTCATAAACAATTTCCGTTTTTTGATTATCAGCTTTGTGGATTATCGTTGCTGAATCCCAAAAGAAAGAACTGTTTTAAATAGAAGAGACTAAATCACGTGGAGACTTTCAACAGAATCTTAAGTGTTGCTGCTGTTGAAAATGAAATCTGTTATTTAATACAATTCTTTGGGGATATTCCATAAGTTCTATTACTCCTAGACCATTAAAGGCTATAGGGACCAGTCTGTCCTGCTACTGAGCCACAGAAGATTTGGATGGATATGTGACAATACAGAGTGAAGATCAAACAAGTTCCAATTGTGCCTCCTGTTATCATTCTGGTAACTGGCCATGCGTTACAATTAAAAGATTTTTCCTATTGACGAGCGCTGGGCACATTTCGACGAAGTATTTATGATAAAGCTGCTGGACATGTAAAGGTGCATTTAGTGTTGCAATTGATTATAAGAATAACTAGAAATAAATACTAGCGATGTTAATAATTAACGCAGATTTTTTTTCAAAGGGAATAACAAGAAATATGAGGATATTAGCTTGAATGTAAATAATGAAAAATCGACATCACAGGAATTCAGAGAGAATAACAACTTAGATAAGGTTATTAGTGTGAACGTAAATGAGGTGAAAAATGATAATTCTTCATCCAAGAAATTCAAAGAGAACAACAACAATGATGAGGATATTAGTCTGAATGTAAATAATGATAATTCTTCATCCCAGAAAATGAAAGAGAATAACAACAAAGATGATGATATTAGTCTGAACGTAAATAATGATAATTATTCTTCCAAGAAATTCAAAGAGAACCAAAAAAAGATGAGGATATTAGTCTGAATGTAAATAATGATAAATCCTCATCACTGAAATTCAAAGAGAACAAAAAAATGAGGTTATTAGTCTGAATGTAAATAATGATGAGTCTTCAACCCAGAAATTCAAAGAGAATAATAACAAAGATGAGGATATTAGTCTGAATGTAAATAATGATAAATCCACTTCGCAGAAATTCAAAGAGAATAAAAACAAAGATGTGGATATTACTGTGAATTTAAATAACGATAATTTCTCATCCCAGAAATTCAAAGACAATAACAACAAAGATGAAGATATTAGTCAGAATGTAATTAATGAAAACTCCTCACCACATAAATTCAAAGAGAATATCAACAAAGATGAGGATATTAGTCTGAATGTAAATAATGATAAATCCTCATCCCAGAAATTCAGAGAGAATAATAACAAAGATGAGGATATTAGAGTGAATATAAATAACGATAAGTCTTCATCACAGAAATTCAGAGAGAATAACAACAAAGATGAGGATATTAGTCTCAATATAAACAAACATAACTCCTCATACTAGAAATTCAAAGTGAATAACAACAAAGATAAGGATATTAGTCTCAATGTAAATAATGAGAATTCCTCATCCGAGATATTCAAATAGAATAACAACAAAGATGAGGATATTAGTATGTATGTAAATAATGTTAAGTACTCATCACAGAAATTCAGAAACAATGACAATAAAGATGAGGATATTAGTCTGAATATAAATAATCATAATTCCTCATCCCAGAAATTCAAAGTGAATAACAACAAAGATGAAGATATAAGTCCGAATGTAAATAATGATAACTCCTCATCCCAGAAATTCAAAGAGAATAACAACAGAGATGAGGATATTAGTCTGAATATAAACAATGATAATTACTCATCCCAGAAATTCAAAGAGAATAACAACAAAGATTAGGATATTAGTCTGAATTTAAATAACGATAACTCTTCATCCCAGAATTTCAAAGAGAATAACAACAAAGATGAGGATATTGGTCTGAATGTAAACAATTATGACTCATCAGCCCAGAAATTCAGAGAGAATAACAACAGAGATAAGGATATAAGTCTGAATGTAAATAATGATAAATCCTCATCCCAGAAATTCAAAGAGAATAACAACAAAGATGAGGATATTAGTCTGAATGTAAACAATGATAACTCCTTATCCCAGAAATTCAAAGAGAATAATAACAAAGATGAGGATATTAGTCTGAATATAAATAATGTCAATAATGATGACACCTGCAGTGTTTTTTGTTCGGTTATTATTCCCGACATAGAAAATCAATATCGCGTTTTTCATTTTATTCATTTTTTTTGTCGTTTTCTTTTTATCTTTTATTTTTTTACAATTCTTTTTCTTTACGTTGTAATTCTTCCCTTTTTCCCCCGTTTTTTCTTTCATTTTTCTTTTTTTTTCTTTTCTCTTCTCTGTGACACTATCTAGCTGAGGTAATTGGCTTACTAATTAACCATAGAAATTAAAACAGTAAATACTGAAGGCGAAAGAAGTTATCTCGAAAGATATACCATTCGATGTTAAAAAGATTTGATCTTACTTACGAAAAACTTACCTTTTCCCAAAAGACAGTAAACCCGTCGAAAAAGCCATATGTGAGATTTTATCAAATTGATTAATATTGTTGTAAAGAAGTGCCTTGCTGGGAGAAATGGGAGAATTCGGAAAGATATACAAGCATTAAGATATCAGGCACATGGCAGTCATAAAAATTTCGGCCTGAGACCATTGCCGACACAGGGGATGGATAAACAATATTAATTATCTTTCCAAAAATTCTTTTTCTTTTTCTTGAGTGCAGCAAGGAAAACAATATGGTGATTATAAAATTTTGGCATGAGACAGAAAACCACCCCGACACAGGTGAAGAGGATTGTAGGATTTGAGGCACGAGAGGAGATAGAGTGGAAGAATTGCGATTTGGTAAGATAAAGAAATTAATTTCTCAACAAGCCAAGGGTTCCAGTATAAGCTAACTTCCCGAAGGGACTAAATGGCAAACTTTGACAGTGATTGATGGAATTGGTAAAGAGTGCTGGCTGAGTGGATTCTGGGTGACCAAAAGATATGATAGATTTTAAGCGGCAATATGGGATTCGTAAAAATTTTGGCTGACGGGAAAAAGGAGAATTTTGTAAACAAAATTCTGGATTATAATTTTAAGGAGGCCAACTTAGCCACACCCGCACGGCCGGGATGCCATTGTTCGAGTGGTAGCAATAGTGATAGGCGGAGGTGAATGGATGAGAAGGACGGAGAAGTTCTTAACGCCCACTGAAGGGATTGGTATGAGATATCAATATGAGAAAGGAAAAGTTTAGTAGGATAGCTCTCCTCCTACCTCCTTCTGACGGGCGAGGGAGCCCCCCCCCCCAAAAGGAAAGTGATTAATTTTCCAAAAATGGGAAGTAATCAATTTTCCTGGCCTGACAACAAAGAGATCTCTTGTTGGGAATCGAGATTTACTGAGAACCCAAGGCTGCGTCTGGCCCGAGACCGGGTTTTGGTCGGTACCCATATAAACGAACGTCCTCGGGCCGTTCGACAGTTGGAGTTGGAGACAGGAGTTGGAGTTAGCCAGTTGGCTTTGTGGTTCGAGTAGCGGGAACCAGAGTGTTGCCCCGCAGAAGCTGACTGAGAGATTCCACGACCTCCGACTTCGCCTATCCTACAAATAGCAAGTTATACTGACGAACGAAGCCAAGTCAGCACCTAAGAACTAAATCAGTTGACTTAAGATACCAAAACTTGCTTGAAACATAGACGTGTCACATTCCGTAGAAAACGGGCTGGGAGAAAAACACACTCCTGTATATAACAGAAGGATAAAGTTAATTTATTTCTTAACATACTTGAACCTCTTGGGTCTTTCTTATATTTACATCTTTTTTACGTTTGTGGGATGTCACCTTCGGTCTGGCCTCAGCTTACACTACGGCCCAACGCCTGATTGATCTCGTATACCTAAGATCAAAATCACAACGTGGGCAGGTTAGACTTGAGATTGAAGCAGGTACTCCAGTAACCAGACGTTGGAAGTGAGCTTGGGACGATAGAGCTGGTATCGAACCGGTACAGCTGGTGTGAAGCCGTTAACATCGACGACCAGAATTCGACCCTGAACGGGCCAGTGTCACATATTGGTATCCTGACAAAGGGATTCCGCCGAGTAGCGACAACCACCGTTCGACCGGGACACAGGCTGGTGCCAGCGACTAGGAGTCAACCCCAAAACGCCGGTGGAAGAAACATTACAGCTTCGCGCCGCGACTCGGAGTTGACCACGGGCCGATTGCTTAGTGTCACATTTCATTTTGCTTTTTTACTTTTTCGTATCCTCTCATTTTTTCCCTTCTCTTCCTTTCTTTTTTTTCTTCTTTTCTATTTGACATTATTCTTTTCTTCTTCTTTTCTTTTCATTTTTCATTTTCTTTACCTTTACACGTTTGCTTTTCTTTCCTTTTTTCCTTTTTTCTTTTTTTTTTACATATTTATTTCATTTTTTATTTCTCTTTCTTTTTTCATTTCTTTTCTTCTTCATCTTTTATCCGCTATTCAATTTTGGGGGTATTTTTTCTTTACATCTCTCTATATACTTTTTCGTTTTTTCTTTTCTTTTTCTTTCCGTTTTCTTTTCTCTTGTTTTTTCTTTACATTTTTTATTTTTCTTTTGTTGTTTTTTTCTTTTCCCTTCTTTTTTTTTTCGTTTTATTTTTTGTCTTTTTTCGTATTTTTTCTTTTTCGTTTCATTCCGTTTCTTCTTTTTTTCTTTCTGTTTCTTTTTTCTTCTTTTCCTGTTTTCCTTTATTTTCCTTTTTTCTTTCTGTTTTGTTTATTCATTTTCTTTTATTTCTTCTTTCCGTTTTCTTCTTTGTTCTTTTTCATTTCCTATAATTTTTTGCCCTTTTATTTCTTTTTTCTTTTTCTTTTCTTTCTGATCTAGATATTGGTGTTTTCAATATTGCAGTATTTAAACGTCATGATCTCATTTCCCGATAGAAACTTTTTACGCGAATCACCCAATCCCTATAAAATTCTCTTTGTTCCTTAGTTAGCATGGATGTTACATATTACCGTCATCACTTGCCTGTCAACCTGCCCGCAAACTTATGCTATAGCTTCTATTTTTTAACTTCCGGCAAGCCTCATTCTGGAATGCATTTAAGATAGGGGAATCGATAAAGTCCTAGTTATTTAACGACTGCTACAGTTGGATGGTTTTGTTATATGAAATATGCCAGCAACAAATTATCAGTTTTAGTAAGTTAATTAAGAAAAACCGCGCAATTTCCACGGGTGTCGCTCTACACAATTAAAGAAAATAGATGTGATAAAACCTATTTGAAAAATTATTGTAACGAGATATGTAGTATATGATATCATGGTTATTTGGCCACCTCGGCGTGGTATAATGGTTAACAAGCAGAATGGCGAGTTCGATTCTCACTGGGTCCACCATACTTAGAAAATCAATATGATAGTTACTTAAAGAATCCTTACAATTTAACATGCTATAAATTATACTCCTCTATCCGTTTACTTAAAATTATCAGTTGGGTTCATTCTATCTCTCTTTACATCATAGTCGATAATGGTTCTCCACAGCTTCCTATCTTTTATTATTTTATGTCCCTGTCATTGTGATAATTGTTCGTCCATGCATTTGATCAAAGTTGTCAACGAGGTACACACTTTCTACTTGATATTTCCTATCACAATGTGGGCGATTATGCTTCTCCACAGCTTCCTTTCTTTCATTGTTTCTCAGCAATACTTTATCACTTCTCTGTATTTGTTGGGCTTGTTCCATTATCCATTTGGTCAACTTTCAATTGAAGTTTCTTATTGCACTGTCCGTGAAGTTTGGTGGTTATTACGCTATATTCACGGCCCTAAATGCAGCCCCGCTATGTAAAAGCCGGACTCGCTGTCACTTGACAATCACTAAACTGCCTGCAACAATGCCCCAAAAATATGTCAGTCAAAAATAGCTCTGGAACATACTTAAACAAGTAATGACTCTCGCAATACTTCATGTCACGTCGCGAAGTCACCTATATCCATCTCTTTGTTTGGCGGCACATCAACACCTTATGGGTCATCTAATGCCGAAATTTAATTTTCTTGGCAGCAGCAATAATTTTTTTTACAAAATGTATTATTGGTATTTTTACGATAAAATTTGTTATACTTTTATACATCTCTAAATACACATTTTATTACTTCAATGTTATTTTTAGTGGATACCCATATTTGACTAGACGCCCTTTTTTTTCTTTGTTGTTGTTTTTTAACAAATTTATGATCGTCTACCGATCTGAATATTCGAGAAATGTTATTAATGAAAACATGTACTCTTCGGCGCATTTAATGAAAATTTGTTGTGTTGGTTTCGTTTATTTTGACTTACAGCATATCAACACCTGGGTTATTTAATGCCGACAAGGTTTATAAGATATGTTCGTATGAATAGAATATATAAGAACATTTTAATTTTTCAAAAATGTATTACAGGTAGTATTTTTTAACTATTTGCCCATTGGTGGGACCCTAACACTTACTACTAGCCCGGATCAGGATGGCCCTGGGAAGAAGAGCAACAAAGAGGTGGTTCCACGCTCCTCAAAACATCCAAATACCCGATCACAGTCCTTGTACCCTTTGTAGTTTAGCGTCATACCCAGGACCTAATTTTTATCAATTTTTAGTTAAAATTTCCATTGCACGATATCCATCATGTATCGGGTTATTTCCCTCTAATGGCCTGGTGCAGGGTCCGCGTGTCTCAACGATCCCAAAAGCGAGTCTACCCAGCTCGTCTACAGCAGTAGGTTACAACCGGAATAAAATTTGCTTAATGCTACAATCGGCTCATGGTTGTAATTCGTGGGTAACGATCTGGCCAAAAGAGTTATATTTCAGACACAGGCGTTTGACTGGAAGATGCTGCACTCTGAAAACGAACCTGGTGTCTGGTCTGAGCTGTAACGCTACACATACGTAAACACGTAACGACACTCGCAGACGTCATGCCACGTCGCGTAGTCGCCACTATTCAGGCGAAAGAAGAAGCTAAACCTTAATAGCATCAAAGTATTTTTACATTTCAATTTATAAAATAAAACAAGGAAAAGATTTATTTTAATAAATACATAAATTCAATAATATTCCATTTATTCTCCAAAGAAAAAAATATTACAGATATAAAAACATGAAATCATTGGCACACTTCGATGGAGATGGGTAGGCTATGACGCAAGAATCGGAGGAAACCATTGAATACCTCGACTGAAAATGTGACTTCCTCAGGATCATAAACAAAACGGTGGCTGGCAGAACATAATATGATGTGAGGATTCCAATGAATTTAGGTTGTGTCACAGTAACGCTCAGGAGTGAAATGAAATTAGATGACCTTCAGAAAGATCCATTTCTAAAACGTGATTGCTTACCAGCGCAAGTACAATAGAGAGGTATTGAAAACTGATCGAATTCCAGTGGAAGATCGTGTTTCCAATCAAAATCAATGACTAGAATCGACATTGTTCGATTCATGATTTGGCATTTCTCACAGTTTCCATTCCTGAAGGAAATGAGAAAAATATTTTCAAAATTATTATTTTGTGATATGCCGCACACACACACATACACACGCACAAAATGTACCAGGCATACAAACGCAAGCGCTTAAACACACACACACACACACACACACACACACACACACACACACACACACACACACACACACACACACACACACACACACACACACACACACACACGTGCATATACCTGCACAAGTACGTCCGTAGCCAGACAAAGACCGGGTACGAAATATCAAGTAACGATATTTATTTACAAACTTTTCAATAAACTGAACACATTCATTGAATATGGAAATTATATGTATTATCGTTAAAATAATTCCCTTGGAAACACATTGCAAATAAAAATTGTTGTAATGTTGTTTTTTTCAAAATAGTCGCGATTTAGTAAGGCGGTAATTAGTGAGAGTATCGAAGGAAGAGAAGACTAGGTAGGGAAAACAAAGAAGAGGTTTATTAAATAATCATATATAGGAATTAAAAATAGCCGAGAATTAGGAAGGTACGTAGTTATAGAGAGTATCGAAGGAACATAATTCGAGGCAGGGAAAACAAAGAAGAAGGGGTTTATTAAATACTCATACATAGGAATTCAAAATAGCCGAGAATTAGGAAGGTTCGTAGTTAGAGATAGTATCGACGGAACAGAAGTCTAGGCAGGGAAAACAAAGAAGAAGGGGTTTATTAAATACTCATACATAGGAATTCAAAATAGGCGAGAATTAGGAAGGTTCGTAGTTAGAGAGAGTATCGAAGGAACAGAATTCTAGGCAGGGAAAACAAAGAAGGGGTTTATTAAATACTCATACATAGGAATTCAAAATAGGCGAGAATTAGGAAGGTTCGTAGTTAGAGAGAGTATCGAAGGAACAGAATTCTAGGCAGGGAAAACAAAGAAGGGGTTTATTAAATACTCATACATAGGAATTCAAAATAGGCGAGAATTAGGAAGGTTCGTAGTTAGAGATAGTATCGAAGGAACAGAAGTCTAGGCAGGGAAAACAAAGAAGGGGTTTATTAAATACTCATACATAGGAATTCAAAATAGGCGAGAATTAGGAAGGTTCGTATTTATAGAGAGTATCGAAGGAACAGAAGTCTAGGCAGGAAAAACCAAAAAGAAGGGGTTTATTAAATACTCATACATAGGAATTCAAAATAGGCGAGAATTAGGAAGGTTCGTAGTTAGAGATAGTATCGAAGGAACAGAATTCTAGGCAGGGAAAACAAAGAAGGGGTTTATTAAATATTCATACATAGGAATTCAAAATAGGCGAGAATTAGGAAGGTTCGTAGTTAGAGAGAGTATCGAAGGAACAGAATTCTAGGCAGGGAAAACAAAGAAGGGGTTTACTAAATACTCATACATAGGAATTCAAAATAGGCGAGAATTAGGAAGGTTCGTAGTTAGAGATAGTATCGAAGGAACAGAAGTCTAGGCAGGGAAAACAAAGAAGGGGTTTATTAAATACTCATACATAGGAATTCAAAATAGGCGAGAATTAGGAAGGTTCGTATTTATAGAGAGTATCGAAGGAACAGAAGTCTAGGCAGGGAAAACCAAAAAGAAGGGGTTTATTAAATACTCATACATAGGAATTCAAAATAGGCGAGAATTAGGAAGGTTCGGAGTTAGAGAGAGTATCGAAGGAACAGAATTCTAGGCAGGGAAAACAAAGAAGGGGTTTATTAAATACTCATACATAGGAATTCAAAATAGGCGAGAATTAGGAAGGTTCGTATTTATAGAGAGTATCGAAGGAACAGAATTCTAGGTAGGGAAAAAAAAGAAGAAGGGGTTTATTAAATACTCATACATAGGAATTCAAAATAGGCGAGAATTAGGAAGGTTCGTAGTTAGAGAGAGTATCGAAGGAACAGAATTCTAGGCAGGGAAAACAAAGAAGAAGGGGTTTATTAAATACTCATACATAGGAATTCAAAATAGGCGAGAATTAGGAAGGTTCGTATTTATAGAGAGTATCGAAGGAACAGAAGTCTAGGCTGGGAAAACCAAAAAGAAGGGGTTTATTAAATACTCATACATAGGAATTCAAAATAGGCGAGAATTAGGAAGGTTCGTAGTTAGAGATAGTATCGAAGGAACAGAAGTCTAGGCAGGGAAAACAAAGAAGGGGTTTATTAAATACTCATACATAGGAATTCAAAATAGGCGAGAATTAGGAAGGTTCGTATTTATAGGGAGTATCGAAGGAACAGAAGTCTAGGCAGGGAAAACCAAAAAGAAGGGGTTTATTAAATACTCATACATAGGAATTCAAAATAGGCGAGAATTAGGAAGGTTCGTAGTGAGAGAGAGTATCGAAGGAACAGAAGTCTAGGCAGGGAAAACAAAGAAGAAGGGGTTTATTAAATACTCATACATAGGAATTCAAAATAGGCGAGAATTAGGAAGGTTCGTAGTTAGAGAGAGTATCGAAGGAACAGAATTCTAGGCAGGGAAAACAAAGAAGGGGTTTATTAAATACTCATACATAGGAATTCAAAATAGGCGAGAATTAGGAAGGTTCGTAGTTAGAGATAGTATCGAAGGAACAGAAGTCTAGGCAGGGAAAACAAAGAAGGGGTTTATTAAATACTCATACATAGGAATTCAAAATAGGCGATAATTAGGAAGGTTCGTATTTATAGAGAGTATCGAAGGAACAGAAGTCTAGGCAGGGAAAACCAAAAAGAAGGGGTTTATTAAATACTCATACATAGGAATTCAAAATAGGCGAGAATTAGGAAGGTTCGTATTTATAGAGAGTATCGAAGGAACAGAAGTCTAGGCAGGGAAAACCAAAAAGAAGGGGTTTATTAAATACTCATACATAGGAATTCAAAATAGGCGAGAATTAGGAAGGTTCGTATTTATAGAGAGTATCGAAGGAACAGAATTCTAGGTAGGGAAAACAAAGAAGAAGGGGTTTATTAAATACTCATACATAGGAATTCAAAATAGGCGAGAATTAGGAAAGTTCGTATTTATAGAGAGTATCGAAGGAACAGAAGTCTAGGCAGGGAAAACCAAAAAGAAGGGATTTATTAAATACTCATACATAGGAATTCAAAATAGGCGAGAATTAGGAAGGTTCGTATTTATAGAGAGTATCGAAGGAACAGAAGTCTAGGCAGGGAAAACCAAAAAGAAGGGGTTTATTAAATACTCATACATAGGAATTCAAAATAGGCGAGAATTAGGAAGGTTCGTAGTTAGAGATAGTATCGAAGGAACAGAAGTCTAGGCAGGGAAAACAAAGAAGGGGTTTATTAAATACTCATACATAGGAATTCAAAATAGGCGAGAATTAGGAAGGTTCGTATTTATAGAGAGTATCGAAGGAACAGAAGTCTAGGCAGGGAAAACCAAAAAGAAGGGGTTTATTAAATACGCATACATAGGAATTCAAAATAGGCGAGAATTAGGAAGGTTCGTAGTTAGAGATAGTATCGAAGGAACAGAATTCTAGGCAGGGAAAACAAAGAAGGGGTTTATTAAATATTCATACATAGGAATTCAAAATAGGCGAGAATTAGGAAGGTTCGTAGTTAGAGAGAGTATCGAAGGAACAGAATTCTAGGCAGGGAAAACAAAGAAGGGGTTTACTAAATACTCATACATAGGAATTCAAAATAGGCGAGAATTAGGAAGGTTCGTAGTTAGAGATAGTATCGAAGGAACAGAAGTCTAGGCAGGGAAAACAAAGAAGGGGTTTATTAAATACTCATACATATGAATTCAAAATAGGCGAGAATTAGGAAGGTTCGTATTTATAGAGAGTATCGAAGGAACAGAATTCTAGGTAGGGAAAAAAAAGAAGAAGGGGTTTATTAAATACTCATACATAGGAATTCAAAATAGGCGAGAATTAGGAAGGTTCGTAGTTAGAGAGAGTATCGAAGGAACAGAATTCTAGGCAGGGAAAAAAAGAAGGGATTTATTAAATACTCATACATAGGAATTCAAAATAGGCGAGAATTAGGAAGGTTCGTAGTTAGAGAGAGTATCGAAGGAACAGAATTCTAGGCAGGGAAAACAAAGAAGGGGTTTATTAAATACTCATACATAGGAATTCAAAATAGGCGAGAATTAGGAAGGTTCGTAATTAGAGATAGTATCGAAGGAACAGAAGTCTAGACAGGGAAAACAAAGAAGGGGTTTATTAAATACTCATACATAGGAATTCAAAATAGGCGAGAATTAGGAAGGTTCGTATTTATAGAGAGTATCGAAGGAACAGAAGTCTAAGCAGGGAAAACCAAAAAGAAGAGGTTTATTAAATACTCCTACATAGGAATTCAAAATAGGCGAGAATTAGGAAGGTTCGTAGTTAGAGAGAGTATCGAAGGAACAGAATTCTAGGCAGGGAAAACAAAGAAGGGGTTTATTAAATACTCATACATAGGAATTCAAAATAGGCGAGAGTTAGGAAGGTTCGTAGTTAGAGATAGTATCGAAGGAACAGAATTCTAGGCAGGGAAAACAAAGAAGGGGTTTATTAAATACTCATACATAGGAATTCAAAATAGGCGAGAATTAGGAAGGTTCGTATTTATAGAGAGTATCGAAGGAACAGAAGTCTAGGCAGGGAAAACCAAAAAGAAGGGGTTTATTAAATACTCATACATAGGAATTCAAAATAGGCGAGAATTAGGAAGGTTCGTATTTATAGAGAGTATCGAAGGAACAGAAGTCTAGGCAGGGAAAACCAAAAAGAAGGGGTTTATTAAATACTCATACATAGGAATTCAAAATAGGCGAGAATTAGGAAGGTTCGTAGTTAGAGATAGTATCGAAGGAACAGAATTCTAGGCAGGGAAAACAAAGAAGGGGTTTATTAAATACTCATACATAGGAATTCAAAATAGGCGAGAATTAGGAAGGTTCGTATTTATAGAGAGTATCGAAGGAACAGAATTCTAGGTAGGGAAAACAAAGAAGAAGGGGTTTATTAAATACTCATACATAGGAATTCAAAATAGGCGAGAATTAGGAAGGTTCGTAGTTAGAGAGAGTATCGAAGGAACAGAATTCTAGGCTGGGAAAAAAAGAAGGGGTTTATTAAATACTCATACATAGGAATTCAAAATAGGCGAGAATTAGGAAGGTTCGTAGTTAGAGAGAGTATCGAAGGAACAGAAGTCTAGGCAGGGAAAACAAAGAAGAAGGGGTTTATTAAATACTCATACATAGGAATTCAAAATAGGCGAGAATTAGGAAGGTTCGTAGTTAGAGAGAGTATCGAAGGAACAGAATTTTAGGCAGGGAAAACAAAGAAGGGGTTTATTAAATACTCATACATAGGAATTCAAAATAGGCGAGAATTAGGAAGGTTCGTAGTTAGAGATAGTATCGAAGGAACAGAAGTCTAGGCAGGGAAAACAAAGAAGGGGTTTATTAAATACTCATACATAGGAATTCAAAATAGGCGAGAATTAGGAAGGTTCGTATTTATAGAGAGTATCGAAGGAACAGAAGTCTAGGCAGGGAAAACCAAAAAGAAGGGGTTTATTAAATACTCATACATAGGAATTCAAAATAGGCGAGTATTAGGAAGGTTCGTAGTTAGAGAGAGTATCGAAGGAACAGAATTCTAGGCAGGGAAAACAAAGAAGGGGTTTATTAAATACTCATACATAGGAATTCAAAATAGGCGAGAATTAGGAAGGTTCGTAGTTAGAGATAGTATCGAAGGAACATAAGTCTAAGCAGGGAAAACAAAGAAGGGGTTTATTAAATACTCATACATAGGAATTCAAAATAGGCGAGAATTAGGAAGGTTCGTATTTATAGAGAGTATCGAAGGAACAGAAGTCTAGGCAGGGAAAACCAAAAAGAAGGGGTTTATTAAATACTCATACATAGGAATTCAATATAGGCGAGAATTAGGAAGGTTCTTAGTTAGAGAGAGTGTCGAAGGAACAGAATTCTAGGCAGGGATAACAAAGAAGGGGTTTATTAAATACTCATACATAGGAATTCAAAATAGGCGAGAATTAGGAAGGTTCGTAGTTAGAGATAGTATCGAAGGAACAGAATTCTAGGCAGGGAAAACAAAGAAGGGGTTTATTAAATACTCATACATAGGAATTCAAAATAGGCGAGAATTAGGAAGGTTCGTAGTTAGAGATAGTATCGAAGGAACAGAATTCTAGGCAGGGAAAACAAAGAAGGGGTTTATTAAATACTCATACATAGGAATTCAAAATAGATGAGAATTATGAAGGTTCGTAGTTAGAGAGATTATCGAAGGAACAGAATTCTAGGTAGGGAAAACAAAGAAGAAGGGGTTTATTAAAATACTCATACATAGGAAATCAAAATAGGCGAGAATTAGGAAGGTTCGTAGTTAGAGAGAGTATCGAAGGAACAGAATTCTAGGCAGGGAAAAAAAGAAGGGGTTTATTAAATACTCATACATAGGAATTCAAAATAGGCGAGAATTAGGAAGGTTCGTAGTTAGAGATAGTATCGAAGGAACAGAAGTCTAGGCAGGGAAAACAAAGAAGAAGGGGTTTATTAAATACTCATACATAGGAATTCAAAATATGCGAGAATTAGGAAGGTTCGTAGTTAGAGAGAGTATCGAAGGAACAGAATTCTAGGCAGGGAAAACAGAGAAGGGGTTTATTAAATACTCATACATAGGAATTCAAAATAGGCGAGAATTAGGAAGGTTCGTAGTTAGAGATAGTATCGAAGGAACAGAAGTCTAGGCAGGGAAAACAAAGAAGGGGTTTATTAAATACTCATACATAGGAATTCAAAATAGGCGAGAATTAGGAAGGTTCGTATTTATAGAGAGTATCGAAGGAACAGAAGTCTAGGCAGGGAAAACCAAAAAGAAGGGGTTTATTAAATACTCATACATAGGAATTCAAAATAGGCGAGAATTAGGAAGGTTCGTAGTTAGAGAGAGTATCGAAGGAACAGAAGTCTAGGCAGGGAAAACAAAGAAGAAGGGGTTTATTAAATACTCATACATAGGAATTCAAAATAGGCGAGGATTAGGAAGGTTCGTAGTTAGAGAGAGTGTCGAAGGAACAGAATTCTAGGCAGGGATAACAAAGAAGGGGTTTATTAAATACTCATACATAGGAATTCAAAATAGGCGAGAATTAGGAAGAAGGGGTTTATTAAATACTCATACATAGGAATTCAAAATAGGCGAGAATTAGGAAGGTTCGTAGTTAGAGAGAGTATCGAAGGAACAGAATTCTAGGCAGGGAAAACCAAAAAGAAGGGGTTTATTAAATACTCATACATAGGAATTCAAAATAGGCGAGAATTAGGAAGGTTCGTAGTTAGAGATAGTATCGAAGGAACAGAATTCTAGGCAGGGAAAACAAAGAAGGGGTTTATTAAATACTCATACATAGGAATTCAAAATAGATGAGAATTAGGAATGTTCGTAGTTAGAGAGATTATCGAAGGAACAGAATTCTAGGTAGGGAAAACAAAGAAGAAGGGGTTTATTAAATACTCATACATAGGAAATCAAAATAGGCGAGAATTAGGAAGGTTCGTAGTTAGAGAGAGTATCGAAGGAACAGAATTCTAGGCAGGGAAAAAAAGAAGGGGTTTATTAAATACTCATACATAGGAATTCAAAATAGGCGAGAATTAGGAAGGTTCGTAGTTAGAGATAGTATCGAAGGAACAGAAGTCTAGGCAGGGAAAACAAAGAAGAAGAGGTTTATTAAATACTCATACATAGGAATTCAAAATAGGCGAGAATTAGGAAGGTTCGTAGTTAGAGAGAGTATCGAAGGAACAGAATTCTAGGCAGGGAAAACAAAGAAGGGGTTTATTAAATACTCATACATAGGAATTCAAAATAGGCGAGAATTAGGAAGGTTCGTAGTTAGAGATAGTATCGAAGGAACAGAAGTCTAGGCAGGGAAAACAAAGAAGGGGTTTATTAAATACTCATACATAGGAATTCAAAATAGGCGAGAATTAGGAAGGTTCGTATTTATAGAGAGTATCGAAGGAACAGAAGTCTAGGCAGGGAAAACCAAAAAGAAGTGGTTTATTAAATACTCATACATAGGAATTCAAAATAGGCGAGAATTAGGAAGGTTCGTAGTTAGAGAGAGTATCGAAGGAACAGAATTCTAGGCAGGGAAAACAAGGAAGGGGTTTATGAAATACTCATACATAGGAATTCAAAATAGGCGAGAATTAGGAAGGTTCGTAGTTAGAGATAGTATCGAAGGAACAGAAGTCTAGGCAGGGAAAACAAAGAAGGGGTTTATTAAATACTCATACATAGGAATTCAAAATAGGCGAGAATTAGGAAGGTTCGTATTTATAGAGAGTATCGAAGGAACAGAAGTCTAGGCAGGGAAAACCAAAAAGAAGGGGTTTATTAAATACTCATACATAGGAATTGAAAATAGGCGAGAATTAGGAAGGTTCGTAGTTAGAGAGAGTATCGAAGGAACAGAATTTTAGGCAGGGAAAAAAAGAAGGGATTTATTAAATACTCATACATAGGAATTTAAAATAGGCGAGAATTAGGAAGGTTCGGAGTTAGAGAGAGTATCGAAGGAACAGAATTCTAGGCAGGGAAAACAAAGAAGGGGTTTATTAAATACTCATACATAGGAATTCAAAATAGGCGAGAATTAGGAAGGTTCGTAGTTAGAGAGAGTATCGAAGGAACAGAAGCCTAGGCAGGGAAAACAAAGAAGAAGGGGTTTATTAAATACTCATACATAGGAATTCAAAATAGGCGAGAATTAGGAAGGTTCGTAGTTTGAGAGAGTATCGAAGGAACAGAATTCTAGGCAGGGAAAACAAAGAAAGGGTTTTTTAAATACTCATACATAGGAATTCAAAATAGGCGAGAATTAGGAAGGTTCATAGTTAGAGAGAGTATCGAAGGAACAGAAGTCTAGGCAGGGAAAACAAAGAAGAAGGGGTTTATTAAATACTCATACATAGGAATTCAAAATAGGCGAGGATTAGGAAGGTTCGTAGTTAGAGAGAGTGTCGAAGGAACAGAAGTCTAGGCAGGGAAAACAAAGAAGAAGGGGTTTATTAAATACTCATACATAGGAATTCAAAATAGGCGAGAATTAGGAAGGTTCGTAGTTAGAGAGAGTATGGAAGGAACAGAATTCTAGGCAGGGAAAACAAAGAAGGGGTTTATTAAATACTCATACATAGGAATTCAAAATAGGCGAGAATTAGGAAGGTTCGTATTTATAGAGAGTATCGAAGGAACAGAAGTCTAGGCAGGGAAAACCAAGAAGAAGGGGTTTATTAAATACTCATATATAGGAATTCAAAATAGGCGAGAATTAGGAAGGTTCGTAGTTAGAGAGAGTATCGAAGGAACAGAATTCTAGGCAGGGAAAACAAAGAAGGGGCTTATTAAATACTCATACATAGGAATTCAAAATAGGCGAGAATTAGGAAGGTTCGTAGTTAGAGAGAGTATCGAAGGAACAGAATTCTAGCCAGGGAAAACAAAGAAGAAGGGGTTTATTAAATACTCATACATAGGAATTCAAAATAGGCGAGAATTAGGAAGGTTCGTAGTTAGAGATAGTATCGAAGGAACAGAAGTCTAGGCAGGGAAAACAAAGAAGGGGTTTATTAAATACTCATACATAGGAATTCAAAATAGGCGAGAATTAGGAAGGTTCGTATTTACAGACAGTATAGAAGGAACAGAAGTCTAGGCAGGGAAAACCAAGAAGAAGGGGTTTATTAAATACTCATACATAGGAATTCAAAATAGGCGAGAATTAGGAAGGTTCGTATTTATAGAGAGTATCGAAGGAACAGAATTCTAGGCAGGGAAAACAAAGAAGAAGGGTTTTATTAAATACTCATACATAGGAATTCAAAATAGGCGAGAATTAGGAAGGTTCGTAGTTAGAGAGAGTATCGAAGGAACAGAATTCTAGGCAGGGAAAACAAAGAAGAAGGGGTTTATTAAATACTCATACATAGGAATTCAAAATAGGCGAGAATTAGGAAGGTTCGTAGTTAGAGAGAGTATCGAAGGAACAGAATTCTAGCCAGGGAAAACAAAGAAGAAGGGGTTTATTAAATACTCATACATAGGAATTCAAAATAGGCGAGAATTAGGAAGGTTCGTAGTTAGAGAGAGTATCGAAGGAACAGAAGTCTAGGCAGGGAAAAAAAGAAGGGATTTATTTAATACTCATACATAGGAATTCAAAATAGGCGAGAATTAGGAAGGTTCGTAGTTAGAGAGAGTATCGAAGGAACAGAATTCTAGGCAGGGAAAACAAAGAAGGGGTTTATTAAATACTCATACATAGGAATTCAAAATAGGCGAGAATTAGGAAGGTTCGAATTTATAGAGAGTATCGAAGGAACAGAAGTCTAGGCAGGGAAAACCAAGAAGAAGGGGTTTATTTAATACTCATATATAGGAATTCAAAATAGGCGAGAATTAGGAAGGTTCGGAGTTAGAGAGAGTATCGAAGGAACAGAATTTTAGGCCTGGGAAAAAAAGAAGGGATTTATTAAATACTCATACATAGGAATTCAAAATAGGCGAGAATTAGGAAGGTTCGTAGTTAGAGAGAGTATCGAAGGAACAGAATTCTAGGCAGGGAAAACAAAGAAGGGGTTTATTAAATACTCATACATAGGAATTCAAAATAGGCGAGAATTAGGAAGGTTCGAATTTATAGAGAGTATCGAAGGAACAGAAGTCTAGGCAGGGAAAACCAAGAAGAAGGGGTTTATTAAATACTCATATATAGGAATTCAAAATAGGCGAGAATTAGGAAGGTTCGGAGTTAGAGAGAGTATCGAAGGAACAGAATTCTAGGCAGGGAAAACAAAGAAGGGGTTTATTAAATACTCATACATAGGAATTCAAAATAGGCGAGAATTAGGAAGGTTCGGAGTTAGAGAGAGTATCGAAGGAACAGAATTCTAGGCAGGGAAAACAAAGAAGGGGTTTATTAAATACTCATACATAGGAATTCAAAATAGGCGAGAATTAGGAAGGTTCGTATTTATAGAGAGTATCGAAGGAACAGAAGTCTAGGCAGGGAAAACCAAGAAGAAGGGGTTTATTAAATACTCATACATAGGAATTCAAAATAGGCGAGAATTAGGAAGTTTCGTAGTTAGAGAGAGTATCGAAGGAACAGAATTCTAGGCAGGGAAAACAAAGAAGGGGTTTATTAAATACTCATACATAGGAATTCAAAATAGGCGAGAATTAGGAAGGTTCGTATTTATAGAGAGTAACGAAGGAACAGAAGTCTAGGCAGGGAAAACCAAGAAGAAGGGGTTTATTAAATACTCATACATAGGAATTCAAAATATGCGAGAATTAGGAAGGTTCGGAGTTAGAGAGAGTATCGAAGGAACAGAATTCTAGGCAGGGAAAACAAAGAAGGGGTTTATTAAATACTCATACATAGGAATTCAAAATAGGCGA
The DNA here is from genome assembly GCA_964036315.1 of Acanthosepion esculentum. NCBI lineage: Eukaryota > Metazoa > Mollusca > Cephalopoda > Sepiida > Sepiidae > Acanthosepion > Acanthosepion esculentum. Next base: position 102,040,606 of record OZ038495.1, on the reverse strand, counting down.
GAATTAGGAAGGTTCGTAGTTAGAGAGAGTATCGAAGGAACAGAATTCTAGGCAGGGAAAACAAAGAAGAAGGGGTTTATCAAATACTCATACATAGGAATTCAAAATAGGCGAGAATTAGGAAGGTTCGTAGTTAGAGAGAGTATCGAAGGAACAGAAGTCTAGGCAGGGAAAACAAAGAAGAAGGGGTTTATTAAATACTCATACATAGGAATTCAAAATATGCGAGAATTAGGAAGGTTCGGAGTTAGAGAGAGTATCGAAGGAACAGAATTCTAGGCAGGGAAAACAAAGAAGGGGTTTATTAAATACTCATACATAGGAATTCAAAATAGGCGAGAATTAGGAAGGTTCGTAGTTAGAGAGAGTATCGAAGGAACAGAATTCTAACCAGGGAAAACAAAGAAGAAGAGGTTTATTAAATACTCATACATAGGAATTCAAAATATGCGAGAATTAGGAAGGTTCGGAGTTAGAGAGAGTATCGAAGGAACAGAATTCTAGGCAGGGAAAACAAAGAAGGGGTTTATTAAATACTCATACATAGGAATTCAAAATAGGCGAGAATTAGGAAGGTTCGTAGTTAGAGAGAGTATCGAAGGAACAGAATTCTAACCAGGGAAAACAAAGAAGAAGAGGTTTATTAAATACTCATACATAGGAATTCAAAATATGAGAGAATTAGGAAGGTTCGGAGTTAGAGAGAGTATCGAAGGAACAGAATTCTAGGCAGGGAAAACAAAGAAGAAGGGGTTTATCAAATACTCATACATAGGAATTCAAAATAGGCGAGAATTAGGAAGGTTCGTAGTTAGAGAGAGTATCGAAGGAACAGAAGTCTAGGCAGGGAAAACAAAGAAGAAGGGGTTTATTAAATACTCATACATAGGAATTCAAAATATGCGAGAATTAGGAAGGTTCGGAGTTAGAGAGAGTATCGAAGGAACAGAATTCTAGGCAGGGAAAACAAAGAAGGGGTTTATTAAATACTCATACATAGGAATTCAAAATAGGCGAGAATTAGGAAGGTTCGTAGTTAGAGAGAGTATCGAAGGAACAGAATTCTAACCAGGGAAAACAAAGAAGAAGAGGTTTATTAAATACTCATATATAGGAATTCAAAATATGCGAGAATTAGGAAGGTTCGGAGTTAGAGAGAGTATCGAAGGAACAGAATTCTAGGCAGGGAAAACAAAGAAGAAGAGGTTTATTAAATACTCATACATAGGAATTCAAAATAGGCGAGAATTAGGAAGGTTCGTAGTTAGAGAGAGTATCGAAGGAACAGAATTCTAACCAGGGAAAACAAAGAAGAAGAGGTTTATTAAATACTCATATATAGGAATTCAAAATAGGTGAGAATTAGGAAGGTTCGTAGTTAGAGAGAGTATCGAAGGAACAGAATTCTAGGCAGGGAAAACAAAGAAGAAGAGGTTTATTAAATACTCATATATAGGAATTCAAAATATGCGAGAATTAGGAAGGTTCGGAGTTAGAGAGAGTATCGAAGGAACAGAATTCTAGGCAGGGAAAACAAAGAAGAAGAGGTTTATTAAATACTCATACATAGGAATTCAAAATATGCGAGAATTAGGAAGGTTCGGAGTTAGAGAGAGTATCGAAGGAACAGAATTCTAGGCAGGGAAAACAAAGAAGGGGTTTATTAAATACTCATACATAAGAATTCAAAATAGGCGAGAATTAGGAAGGTTCGTAGTTAGAGAGAGTATCGAAGGAACAGAATTCTAACCAGGGAAAACAAAGAAGAAGAGGTTTATTAAATACTCATATATAGGAATTCAAAATATGCGAGAATTAGGAAGGTTCGGAGTTAGAGAGAGTATCGAAGGAACAGAATTCTAGGCAGGGAAAACAAAGAAGAAGAGGTTTATTAAATACTCATACATAGGAATTCAAAATAGGCGAGAATTAGGAAGGTTCGGAGTTAGAGAGAGTATCGAAGGAACAGAATTCTAGGCAGGGAAAACAAAGAAGGGGTTTATTAAATACTCATACATAGGAATTCAAAATAGGCGAGAATTAGGAAGGTTCGTAGTTAGAGAGAGTATCGAAGGAACAGAATTCTAACCAGGGAAAACAAAGAAGAAGAGGTTTATTAAATACTCATACATAGGAATTCAAAATATGCGAGAATTAGGAAGGTTCGGAGTTAGAGAGAGTATCGAAGGAACAGAATTCTAGGCAGGGAAAACAAAGAAGGGATTTATTAAATACTCATACATAGGAATTCAAAATAGGCGAGAATTAGGAAGGTTCGTAGTTAGAGAGAGTATCGAAGGAACAGAAGTCTAGGCAGGGAAAACAAAGAAGAAGGGGTTTATTAAATACTCATACATAGGAATTCAAAATAGGCGAGACTTAGGAAGGTTCGGAGTTAGAGAGAGTATCGAAGGAACAGAATTCTAACCAGGGAAAACAAAGAAGAAGAGGTTTATTAAATACTCATACATAGGAATTCAAAATATGCGAGAATTAGGAAGGTTCGGAGTTAGAGAGAGTATCGAAGGAACAGAATTCTAGGCAGGGAAAACAAAGAAGGGGTTTATTAAATACTCATACATAGGAATTCAAAATAGGCGAGAATTAGGAAGGTTCGTATTTATAGAGAGTATCGAAGGAACAGAAGTCTAGGCAGGGAAAACCAAGAAGAAGGGGTTTATTAAATACTCATACATAGGAATTCAAAATAGGCGAGAATTAGGAAGTTTCGTAGTTAGAGAGAGTATCGAAGGAACAGAATTCTAGGCAGGGAAAACAAAGAAGGGGTTTATTAAAAACTCATACATAGGAATTCAAAATAGGCGAGAATTAGGAAGGTTCGTATTTATAGAGAGTAACGAAGGAACAGAAGTCTAGGCAGGGAAAACCAAGAAGAAGGGGTTTATTAAATACTCATACATAGGAATTCAAAATATGCGAGAATTAGGAAGGTTCGGAGTTAGAGAGAGTATCGAAGGAACAGAATTCTAGGCAGGGAAAACAAAGAAGGGGTTTATTAAATACTCATACATAGGAATTCAAAATAGGCGAGAATTAGGAAGGTTCGTAGTTAGAGAGAGTATCGAAGGAACAGAATTCTAGGCAGGGAAAACAAAGAAGAAGAGGTTTATTAAATACTCATACATAGGAATTCAAAATAGGCGAGAATTAGGAAGGTTCGGAGTTAGAGAGAGTATCGAAGGAACAGAATTCTAGGCAGGGAAAACAAAGAAGAGGTTTATTAAATACTCATACATAGGAATTCAAAATAGGCGAGAATTAGGAAGGTTCGTAGTTAGAGAGAGTATCGAAGGAACAGAATTCTAGGCAGGGAAAACAAAGAAGAGGTTTATTAAATACTCATACATAGGAATTCAAAATAGGCGAGAATTAGGAAGGTTCGTAGTTAGAGAGAGTATCGAAGGAACAGAATTCTAGGCAGGGAAAACAAAGAAGAAGAGGTTTATTAAATACTCATACATAGGAATTCAAAATAGGCGAGAATTAGGAAGGTTCGGAGTTAGAGAGAGTATCGAAGGAACAGAATTCTAGGCAGGGAAAACAAAGAAGGGGTTTATTAAATACTAATACATAGGAATTCAAAATAGGCGAGAATTAGGAAGGTTCGTAGTTAGAGAGAGTATCGAAGGAACAGAATTCTAGGCAGGGAAAACAAAGAAGAAGAGGTTTATTAAATACTCATACATAGGAATTCAAAATATGCGAGAATTAGGAAGGTTCGGAGTTAGAGAGAGTATCGAAGGAACAGAATTCTAGGCAGGGAAAACAAAGAAGGGGTTTATTAAATACTCATACATAGGAATTCAAAATAGGCGAGAATTAGGAAGGTTCGTAGTTAGAGAGAGTATCGAAGGAACAGAATTCTAGGCAGGGAAAACAAAGAAGGGGTTTATTAAATACTCATACATAGGAATTCAAAATAGGCGAGAATTAGGAAGGTTCGTAGTTAGAGAGAGTATCGAAGGAACAGAATTCTAGGCAGGGAAAACAAAGAAGAAGAGGTTTATTAAATACTCATACATAGGAATTCAAAATATGCGAGAATTAGGAAGGTTCGGAGTTAGAGAGAGTATCGAAGGAACAGAATTCTAGGCAGGGAAAACAAAGAAGGGGTTTATTAAATACTCATACATAGGAATTCAAAATAGGCGAGAATTAGGAAGGTTCGTAGTTAGAGAGAGTATCGAAGGAACAGAATTCTAACCAGGGAAAACAAAGAAGAAGAGGTTTATTAAATACTCATACATAGGAATTCAAAATATGCGAGAATTAGGAAGGTTCGTAGTTAGAGAGAGTATCGAAGGAACAGAATTCTAGGCAGGGAAAACAAAGAAGGGCTTTATTAAATACTCATACATAGGAATTCAAAATAGGCGAGAATTAGGAAGGTTCGTAGTTAGAGAGAGTATCGAAGGAACAGAATTCTAGGCAGGGAAAACAAAGAAGAAGAGGTTTATTAAATACTCATACATAGGAATTCAAAATAGGCGAGAATTAGGAAGGTTCGGAGTTAGAGAGAGTATCGAAGGAACAGAATTCTAGGCAGGGAAAACAAAGAAGGGGTTTATTAAATACTCATACATAGGAATTCAAAATATGCGAGAATTAGGAAGGTTCGGAGTTAGAGAGAGTATCGAAGGAACAGAATTCTAGGCAGGGAAAACAAAGAAGGGGTTTATTAAATACTCATACATAGGAATTCAAAATAGGCGAGAATTAGGAAGGTTCGGAGTTAGAGACAGTATCGAAGGAACAGAATTCTAGGCAGGGAAAACAAAGAAGGGGTTTATTAAATACTCATACATAGGAATTCAAAATATGCGAGAATTAGGAAGGTTCGGAGTTAGAGAGAGTATCGAAGGAACAGAATTCTAGGCAGGTAAAACAAAGAAGAAGAGGTTTATTAAATACTCATACATAGGAATTCAAAATAGGCGAGAATTAGGAAGGTTCGTATTTATAGAGAGTAACGAAGGAACAGAAGTCTAGGCAGGGAAAACCAAGAAGAAGGGGTTTATTAAATACTCATACATAGGAATTCAAAATATGCGAGAATTAGGAAGGTTCGGAGTTAGAGAGAGTATCGAAGGAACAGAATTCTAGGCAGGGAAAACAAAGAAGGGGTTTATTAAATACTCATACATAGGAATTCAAAATAGGCGAGAATTAGGAAGGTTCGTAGTTAGAGAGAGTATCGAAGGAACAGAATTCTAGGCAGGGAAAACAAAGAAGAAGGGGTTTATCAAATACTCATACATAGGAATTCAAAATAGGCGAGAATTAGGAAGGTTCGTAGTTAGAGAGAGTATCGAATGAACAGAAGTCTAGGCAGGGAAAACAAAGAAGAAGGGGTTTATTAAATACTCATATATAGGAATTCAAAATATGCGAGAATTAGGAAGGTTCGGAGTTAGAGAGAGTATCGAAGGAACAGAATTCTAGGCAGGGAAAACAAAGAAGGGGTTTATTAAATACTCATACATAGGAATTCAAAATAGGCGAGAATTAGGAAGGTTCGTAGTTAGAGAGAGTATCGAAGGAACAGAATTCTAACCAGGGAAAACAAAGAAGAAGAGGTTTATTAAATACGCATACATAGGAATTCAAAATATGCGAGAATTAGGAAGGTTCGGAGTTAGAGAGAGTATCGAAGGAACAGAATTCTAGGCAGGGAAAACAAAGAAGGGGTTTATTAAATACTCATACATAGGAATTCAAAATAGGCGAGAATTAGGAAGGTTCGTAGTTAGAGAGAGTATCGAAGGAACAGAATTCTAACCAGGGAAAACAAAGAAGAAGAGGTTTATTAAATACTCATATATAGGAATTCAAAATATGCGAGAATTAGGAAGGTTCGGAGTTAGAGAGAGTATCGAAGGAACAGAATTCTAGGCAGGGAAAACAAAGAAGAAGAGGTTTATTAAATACTCATACATAGGAATTCAAAATAGGCGAGAATTAGGAAGGTTCGTAGTTAGAGAGAGTATCGAAGGAACAGAATTCTAACCAGGGAAAACAAAGAAGAAGAGGTGTATTAAATACTCATATATAGGAATTCAAAATCGGTGAGAATTAGGAAGGTTCGGAGTTAGAGAGAGTATCGAAGGAACAGAATTCTAGGCAGGGAAAACAAAGAAGGGGTTTATTAAATACTCATACATAGGAATTCAAAATAGGCGAGAATTAGGAAGGTTCGTAGTTAGAGAGAGTATCGAAGGAACAGAATTCTAACCAGGGAAAACAAAGAAGAAGAGGCTTATTAAATACTCATATATAGGAATTCAAAATATGCGAGAATTAGGAAGGTTCGGAGTTAGAGAGAGTATCGAAGGAACAGAATTCTAGGCAGGGAAAACAAAGAAGAAGAGGTTTATTAAATACTCATACATAGGAATTCAAAATAGGCGAGAATTAGGAAGGTTCGTAGTTAGAGAGAGTATCGAAGGAACAGAATTCTAACCAGGGAAAACAAAGAAGAAGAGGTTTATTAAATACTCATATATAGGAATTCAAAATATGCGAGAATTAGGAAGGTTCGGAGTTAGAGAGAGTATCGAAGGAACAGAATTCTAGGCAGGGAAAACAAAGAAGAAGAGGTTTATTAAATACTCATACATAGGAATTCAAAATATGCGAGAATTAGGAAGGTTCGGAGTTAGAGAGAGTATCGAAGGAACAGAATTCTAGGCAGGGAAAACAAAGAAGGGATTTATTAAATACTCATACATAGGAATTCAAAATAGGCGAGAATTAGGAAGGTTCGTAGTTAGAGAGAGTATCGAAGGAACAGAAGTCTAGGCAGGGAAAACAAAGAAGAAGGGGTTTATTAAATACTCATACATAGGAATTCAAAATAGGCGAGACTTAGGAAGGTTCGGAGTTAGAGAGAGTATCGAAGGAACAGAATTCTAACCAGGGAAAACAAAGAAGAAGAGGTTTATTAAATACTCATACATAGGAATTCAAAATATGCGAGAATTAGGAAGGTTCGGAGTTAGAGAGAGTATCGAAGGAACAGAATTCTAGGCAGGGAAAACAAAGAAGGGGTTTATTAAATACTCATACATAGGAATTCAAAATAGGCGAGAATTAGGAAGGTTCGTATTTATAGAGAGTATCGAAGGAACAGAAGTCTAGGCAGGGAAAACCAAGAAGAAGGGGTTTATTAAATACTCATACATAGGAATTCAAAATAGGCGAGAATTAGGAAGTTTCGTAGTTAGAGAGAGTATCGAAGGAACAGAATTCTAGGCAGGGAAAACAAAGAAGGGGTTTATTAAATACTCATACATAGGAATTCAAAATAGGCGAGAATTAGGAAGGTTCGTATTTATAGAGAGTAACGAAGGAACAGAAGTCTAGGCAGGGAAAACCAAGAAGAAGGGGTTTATTAAATACTCATACATAGGAATTCAAAATATGCGAGAATTAGGAAGGTTCGGAGTTAGAGAGAGTATCGAAGGAACAGAATTCTAGGCAGGGAAAACAAAGAAGGGGTTTATTAAATACTCATACATAGGAATTCAAAATAGGCGAGAATTAGGAAGGTTCGTAGTTAGAGAGAGTATCGAAGGAACAGAATTCTAGGCAGGGAAAACAAAGAAGAAGAGGTTTATTAAATACTCATACATAGGAATTCAAAATAGGCGAGAATTAGGAAGGTTCGGAGTTAGAGAGAGTATCGAAGGAACAGAATTCTAGGCAGGGAAAACAAAGAAGAGGTTTATTAAATACTCATACATAGGAATTCAAAATAGGCGAGAATTAGGAAGGTTCGTAGTTAGAGAGAGTATCGAAGGAACAGAATTCTAGGCAGGGAAAACAAAGAAGAGGTTTATTAAATACTCATACATAGGAATTCAAAATAGGCGAGAATTAGGAAGGTTCGTAGTTAGAGAGAGTATCGAAGGAACAGAATTCTAGGCAGGGAAAACAAAGAAGAAGAGGTTTATTAAATACTCATACATAGGAATTCAAAATAGGCGAGAATTAGGAAGGTTCGGAGTTAGAGAGAGTATCGAAGGAACAGAATTCTAGGCAGGGAAAACAAAGAAGGGGTTTATTAAATACTCATACATAGGAATTCAAAATAGGCGAGAATTAGGAAGGTTCGTAGTTAGAGAGAGTATCGAAGGAACAGAATTCTAGGCAGGGAAAACAAAGAAGAAGAGGTTTATTAAATACTCATACATAGGAATTCAAAATATGCGAGAATTAGGAAGGTTCGGAGTTAGAGAGAGTATCGAAGGAACAGAATTCTAGGCAGGGAAAACAAAGAAGGGGTTTATTAAATACTCATACATAGGAATTCAAAATAGGCGAGAATTAGGAAGGTTCGTAGTTAGAGAGAGTATCGAAGGAACAGAAGTCTAGGCAGGGAAAACAAAGAAGAAGGGGTTTATTAAATACTCATACATAGGAATTCAAAATATGCGAGAATTAGGAAGGTTCGGAGTTAGAGAGAGTATCGAAGGAACAGAATTCTAGGCAGGGAAAACAAAGAAGGGGTTTATTAAATACTCATACATAGGAATTCAAAATAGGCGAGAATTAGGAAGGTTCGTAGTTAGAGAGAGTATCGAAGGAACAGAATTCTAGGCAGGGAAAACAAAGAAGAAGAGGTTTATTAAATACTCATACATAGGAATTCAAAATATGCGAGAATTAGGAAGGTTCGGAGTTAGAGAGAGTATCGAAGGAACAGAATTCTAGGCAGGGAAAACAAAGAAGGGGTTTATTAAATACTCATACATAGGAATTCAAAATAGGCGAGAATTAGGAAGGTTCGTAGTTAGAGAGAGTATCGAAGGAACAGAATTCTAACCAGGGAAAACAAAGAAGAAGAGGTTTATTAAATACTCATACATAGGAATTCAAAATATGCGAGAATTAGGAAGGTTCGTAGTTAGAGAGAGTATCGAAGGAACAGAATTCTAGGCAGGGAAAACAAAGAAGGGCTTTATTAAATACTCATACATAGTAATTCAAAATAGGCGAGAATTAGGAAGGTTCGTAGTTAGAGAGAGTATCGAAGGAACAGAATTCTAGGCAGGGAAAACAAAGAAGAAGAGGTTTATTAAATACTCATATATAGGAATTCAAAATATGCGAGAATTAGGAAGGTTCGGAGTTAGAGAGAGTATCGAAGGAACAGAATTCTAGGCAGGGAAAACAAAGAAGAAGAGGTTTATTAAATACTCATACATAGGAATTCAAAATATGCGAGAATTAGGAAGGTTCGGAGTTAGAGAGAGTATCGAAGGAACAGAATTCTAGGCAGGGAAAACAAAGAAGGGGTTTATTAAATACTCATACATAGGAATTCAAAATAGGCGAGAATTAGGAAGGTTCGTAGTTAGAGAGAGTATCGAAGGAACAGAATTCTAACCAGGGAAAACAAAGAAGAAGAGGTTTATTAAATACTCATATATAGGAATTCAAAATATGCGAGAATTAGGAAGGTTCGGAGTTAGAGAGAGTATCGAAGGAACAGAATTCTAGGCAGGGAAAACAAAGAAGAAGAGGTTTATTAAATACTCATATATAGGAATTCAAAATAGGCGAGAATTAGGAAGGTTCGGAGTTAGAGAGAGTATCGAAGGAACAGAATTCTAGGCAGGGAAAACAAAGAAGGGGTTTATTAAATACTCATACATAGGAATTCAAAATAGGCGAGAATTAGGAAGGTTCGTAGTTAGAGAGAGTATCGAAGGAACAGAATTCTAACCAGGGAAAACAAAGAAGAAGAGGTTTATTAAATACTCATACATAGGAATTCAAAATATGCGAGAATTAGGAAGGTTCGGAGTTAGAGAGAGTATCGAAGGAACAGAATTCTAGGCAGGGAAAACAAAGAAGGGATTTATTAAATACTCATACATAGGAATTCAAAATAGGCGAGAATTAGGAAGGTTCGTAGTTAGAGAGAGTATCGAAGGAACAGAAGTCTAGGCAGGGAAAACAAAGAAGAAGGGGTTTATTAAATACTCATACATAGGAATTCAAAATAGGCGAGACTTAGGAAGGTTCGGAGTTAGAGAGAGTATCGAAGGAACAGAATTCTAACCAGGGAAAACAAAGAAGAAGAGGTTTATTAAATACTCATACATAGGAATTCAAAATATGCGAGAATTAGGAAGGTTCGGAGTTAGAGAGAGTATCGAAGGAACAGAATTCTAGGCAGGGAAAACAAAGAAGGGGTTTATTAAATACTCATACATAGGAATTCAAAATAGGCGAGAATTAGGAAGGTTCGTATTTATAGAGAGTATCGAAAGAACAGAAGTCTAGGCAGGGAAAACCAAGAAGAAGGGGTTTATTAAATACTCATACATAGGAATTCAAAATAGGCGAGAATTAGGAAGTTTCGTAGTTAGAGAGAGTATCGAAGGAACAGAATTCTAGGCAGGGAAAACAAAGAAGGGGTTTATTAAATACTCATACATAGGAATTCAAAATAGGCGAGAATTAGGAAGGTTCGTATTTATAGAGAGTAACGAAGGAACAGAAGTCTAGGCAGGGAAAACCAAGAAGAAGGGGTTTATTAAATACTCATACATAGGAATTCAAAATATGCGAGAATTAGGAAGGTTCGGAGTTAGAGAGAGTATCGAAGGAACAGAATTCTAGGCAGGGAAAACAAAGAAGGGGTTTATTAAATACTCATACATAGGAATTCAAAATAGGCGAGAATTAGGAAGGTTCGTAGTTAGAGAGAGTATCGAAGGAACAGAATTCTAGGCAGGGAAAACAAAGAAGAAGAGGTTTATTAAATACTCATACATAGGAATTCAAAATAGGCGAGAATTAGGAAGGTTCGGAGTTAGAGAGAGTATCGAAGGAACAGAATTCTAGGCAGGGAAAACAAAGAAGAGGTTTATTAAATACTCATACATAGGAATTCAAAATAGGCGAGAATTAGGAAGGTTCGTAGTTAGAGAGAGTATCGAAGGAACAGAATTCTAGGCAGGGAAAACAAAGAAGAGGTTTATTAAATACTCATACATAGGAATTCAAAATAGGCGAGAATTAGGAAGGTTCGTAGTTAGAGAGAGTATCGAAGGAACAGAATTCTAGGCAGGGAAAACAAAGAAGAAGAGGTTTATTAAATACTCATACATAGGAATTCAAAATAGGCGAGAATTAGGAAGGTTCGGAGTTAGAGAGAGTATCGAAGGAACAGAATTCTAGGCAGGGAAAACAAAGAAGGGGTTTATTAAATACTCATACATAGGAATTCAAAATAGGCGAGAATTAGGAAGGTTCGTAGTTAGAGAGAGTATCGAAGGAACAGAATTCTAGGCAGGGAAAACAAAGAAGAAGAGGTTTATTAAATACTCATACATAGGAATTCAAAATATGCGAGAATTAGGAAGGTTCGGAGTTAGAGAGAGTATCGAAGGAACAGAATTCTAGGCAGGGAAAACAAAGAAGGGGTTTATTAAATACTCATACATAGGAATTCAAAATAGGCGAGAATTAGGAAGGTTCGTAGTTAGAGAGAGTATCGAAGGAACAGAAGTCTAGGCAGGGAAAACAAAGAAGAAGGGGTTTATTAAATACTCATACATAGGAATTCAAAATATGCGAGAATTAGGAAGGTTCGAGGTTAGAGAGAGTATCGAAGGAACAGAATTCTAGGCAGGGAAAACAAAGAAGGGGTTTATTAAATACTCATACATAGGAATTCAAAATAGGCGAGAATTAGGAAGGTTCGTAGTTAGAGAGAGTATCGAAGGAACAGAATTCTAGGCAGGGAAAACAAAGAAGAAGAGGTTTATTAAATACTCATACATAGGAATTCAAAATATGCGAGAATTAGGAAGGTTCGGAGTTAGAGAGAGTATCGAAGGAACAGAATTCTAGGCAGGGAAAACAAAGAAGGGGTTTATTAAATACTCATACATAGGAATTCAAAATATGCGAGAATTAGGAAGGTTCGTAGTTAGAGAGAGTATCGAAGGAACAGAATTCTAGGCAGGGAAAACAAAGAAGGGCTTTATTAAATACTCATACATAGTAATTCAAAATAGGCGAGAATTAGGAAGCTTCGTAGTTAGAGAGAGTATCGAAGGAACAGAATTCTAGGCAGGGAAAACAAAGAAGAAGAGGTTTATTAAATACTCATACATAGGAATTCAAAATAGGCGAGAATTAGGAAGGTTCGGAGTTAGAGAGAGTATCGAAGGAACAGAATTCTAGGCAGGGAAAACAAAGAAGGGGTTTATTAAATACTCATACATAGGAATTCAAAATATGCGAGAATTAGGAAGGTTCGGAGTTAGAGAGAGTATCGAAGGAACAGAATTCTAGGCAGGGAAAACAAAGAAGGGGTTTATTAAATACTCATACATAGGAATTCCAAATAGGCGAGAATTAGGAAGGTTCGGAGTTAGAGACAGTATCGAAGGAACAGAATTCTAGGCAGGGAAAACAAAGAAGGGGTTTATTAAATACTCATACATAGGAATTCAAAATATGCGAGAATTAGGAAGGTTCGGAGTTAGAGAGAGTATCGAAGGAACAGAATTCTAGGCAGGTAAAACAAAGAAGAAGAGGTTTATTAAATACTCATACATAGGAATTCAAAATAGGCGAGAATTAGGAAGGTTCGGAGTTAGAGACAGTATCGAAGGAACAGAATTCTAGGCAGGGAAAACAAAGAAGAAGAGGTTTATTAAATACTCATACATAGGAATTCAAAATATGCGAGAATTAGGAAGGTTCGGAGTTAGAGAGAGTATCGAAGGAACAGAATTCTAGGCAGGGAAAACAAAGAAGGGGTTTATTAAATACTCATACATAGGAATTCAAAATATGCGAGAATTAGGAAGGTTCGGAGTTAGAGAGAGTATCGAAGGAACAGAATTCTAGGCAGGGAAAACAAAGAAGGGGTTTATTAAATACTCATACATAGGAATTCAAAATAGGCGAGAATTAGGAAGGTTCGGAGTTAGAGACAGTATCGAAGGAACAGAATTCTAGGCAGGGAAAACAAAGAAGAAGAGGTTTATTAAATACTCATACATAGGAATTCAAAATATGCGAGAATTAGGAAGGTTCGGAGTTAGAGAGAGTATCGAAGGAACAGAATTCTAGGCAGGGAAAACAAAGAAGGGGTTTATTAAATACTCATACATAGGAATTCAAAATAGGCGAGAATTAGGAAGGTTCGGAGTTAGAGACAGTATCGAAGGAACAGAATTCTAGGCAGGGAAAACAAAGAAGAAGAGGTTTATTAAATACTCATACATAGGAATTCAAAATATGCGAGAATTAGGAAGGTTCGGAGTTAGAGAGAGTATCGAAGGAACAGAATTCTAGGCAGGGAAAACAAAGAAGGGGTTTATTAAATACTCATACATAGGAATTCAAAATAGGCGAGAATTAGGAAGGTTCGGAGTTAGAGACAGTATCGAAGGAACAGAATTCTAGGCAGGGAAAACAAAGAAGAAGAGGTTTATTAAATACTCATACATAGGAATTCAAAATATGCGAGAATTAGGAAGGTTCGGAGTTAGAGAGAGTATCGAAGGAACAGAATTCTAGGCAGGGAAAACAAAGAAGGGGTTTATTAAATACTCATACATAGGAATTCAAAATAGGCGAGAATTAGGAAGGTTCGGAGTTAGAGACAGTATCGAAGGAACAGAATTCTAGGCAGGGAAAACAAAGAAGAAGAGGTTTATTAAATACTCATACATAGGAATTCAAAATATGCGAGAATTAGGAAGGTTCGGAGTTAGAGAGAGTATCGAAGGAACAGAATTCTAGGCAGGGAAAACAAAGAAGGGGTTTATTAAATACTCATACATAGGAATTCAAAATAGGCGAGAATTAGGAAGGTTCGGAGTTAGAGACAGTATCGAAGGAACAGAATTCTAGGCAGGGAAAACAAAGAAGAAGAGGTTTATTAAATACTCATACATAGGAATTCAAAATATGCGAGAATTAGGAAGGTTCGGAGTTAGAGAGAGTATCGAAGGAACAGAATTCTAGGCAGGGAAAACAAAGAAGGGGTTTATTAAATACTCATACATAGGAATTCAAAATATGCGAGAATTAGGAAGGTTCGGAGTTAGAGAGAGTATCGAAGGAACAGAATTCTAGGCAGGGAAAACAAAGAAGGGGTTTATTAAATACTCATACATAGGAATTCAAAATAGGCGAGAATTAGGAAGGTTCGGAGTTAGAGACAGTATCGAAGGAACAGAATTCTAGGCAGGGAAAACAAAGAAGAAGAGGTTTATTAAATACTCATACATAGGAATTCAAAATATGCGAGAATTAGGAAGGTTCGTAGTTAGAGAGAGTATCGAAGGAACAGAATTCTAGGCAGGGAAAACAAAGAAGAAGAGGTTTATTAAATACTCATACATAGGAATTCAAAATAGGCGAGAATTAGGAAGGTTCGGAGTTAGAGACAGTATCGAAGGAACAGAATTCTAGGCAGGGAAAACAAAGAAGAAGAGGTTTATTAAATACTCATACATAGGAATTCAAAATATGCGAGAATTAGGAAGGTTCGTAGTTAGAGAGAGTATCGAAGGAACAGAATTCTAGGCAGGGAAAACAAAGAAGGGCTTTATTAAATACTCATACATAGGAATTCAAAATAGGCGAGAATTAGGAAGGTTCGTAGTTAGAGAGAGTATCGAAGGAACAGAATTCTAGGCAGGGAAAACAAAGAAGAAGAGGTTTATTAAATACTCATACATAGGAATTCAAAATAGGCGAGAATTAGGAAGGTTCGGAGTTAGAGAGAGTATCGAAGGAACAGAATTCTAGGCAGGGAAAACAAAGAAGGGGTTTATTAAATACTCATACATAGGAATTCAAAATATGCGAGAATTAGGAAGGTTCGGAGTTAGAGAGAGTATCGAAGGAACAGAATTCTAGGCAGGGAAAACAAAGAAGGGGTTTATTAAATACTCATACATAGGAATTCAAAATAGTCGAGAATTAGGAAGGTTCGGAGTTAGAGACAGTATCGAAGGAACAGAATTCTAGGCAGGGAAAACAAAGAAGAGGTTTATTAAATACTCATACATAGGAATTCAAAATATGCGAGAATTAGGAAGGTTCGGAGTTAGAGAGATTATCGAAGGAACAGAATTCTAGGCAGGGAAAACAAAGAAGGGGTTTATTAAATACTCATACAAAGGAATTCAAAATAGTCGAGAATTAGGAAGGTTCGTAGTTAGAGAGAGTATCGAAGGAACAGAATTCTAGGCAGGGAAAACAAAGAAGAAGAGGTTTATTAAATACTCATACATAGGAATTCAAAATATGCGAGAATTAGGAAGGTTCGGAGTTAGAGAGAGTATCGAAGGAACAGAATTCTAGGCAGGGAAAACAAAGAAGGGGTTTATTAAATACTCATACATAGGAATTCAAAATATGCGAGAATTAGGAAGGTTCGGAGTTAGAGAGAGTATCGAAGGAACAGAATTCTAGGCAGGGAAAACAAAGAAGAGGTTTATTAAATACTCATACATAGGAATTCAAAATATGCGAGAATTAGGAAGGTTCGGAGTTAGAGAGAGTATCGAAGGAACAGAATTCTAGGCAGGGAAAACAAAGAAGAGGTTTATTAAATACTCATACATAGGAATTCAAAATATGCGAGAATTAGGAAGGTTCGGAGTTAGAGAGAGTATCGAAGGAACAGAATTCTAGGCAGGGAAAACAAAGAAGGGGTTTATTAAATACTCATACATAGGAATTCAAAATAGTCGAGAATTAGGAAGGTTCGGAGTTAGAGAGAGTATCGAAGGAACAGAATTCTAGGCAGGGAAAACAAAGAAGGGGTTTATTAAATACTCATACATAGGAATTCAAAATAGGCGAGAATTAGGAAGGTTCGTAGTTAGAGAGAGTATCGAAGGAACAGAATTCTAGGCAGGGAAAACAAAGAAGAAGAGGTTTATTAAATACTCATACATAGGAATTCAAAATATGCGAGAATTAGGAAGGTTCGGAGTTAGAGAGAGTATCGAAGGAACAGAATTCTAGGCAGGGAAAACAAAGAAGGGGTTTATTAAATACTCATACATAGGAATTCAAAATATGCGAGAATTAGGAAGGTTCGGAGTTAGAGAGAGTATCGAAGGAACAGAATTCTAGGCAGGGAAAACAAAGAAGAGGTTTATTAAATACTCATACATAGGAATTCAAAATATGCGAGAATTAGGAAGGTTCGGAGTTAGAGAGAGTATCGAAGGAACAGAATTCTAGGCAGGGAAAACAAAGAAGAGGTTTATTAAATACTCATACATAGGAATTCAAAATATGCGAGAATTAGGAAGGTTCGGAGTTAGAGAGAGTATCGAAGGAACAGAATTCTAGGCAGGGAAAACAAAGAAGGGGTTTATTAAATACTCATACATAGGAATTCAAAATATGCGAGAATTAGGAAGGTTCGGAGTTAGAGAGAGTATCGAAGGAACAGAATTCTAGGCAGGGAAAACAAAGAAGGGGTTTATTAAATACTCATACATAGGAATTCAAAATAGGCGAGAATTAGGAAGGTTCGTAGTTAGAGAGAGTATCGAAGGAACAGAATTCTAGGCAGGGAAAACAAAGAAGAAGAGGTTTATTAAATACTCATACATAGGAATTCAAAATATGCGAGAATTAGGAAGGTTCGGAGTTAGAGAGAGTATCGAAGGAACAGAATTCTAGGCAGGGAAAACAAAGAAGGGGTTTATTAAATACTCATACATAGGAATTCAAAATATGCGAGAATTAGGAAGGTTCGGAGTTAGAGAGAGTATCGAAGGAACAGAATTCTAGGCAGGGAAAACAAAGAAGAGGTTTATTAAATACTCATACATAGGAATTCAAAATATGCGAGAATTAGGAAGGTTCGGAGTTAGAGAGAGTATCGAAGGAACAGAATTCTAGGCAGGGAAAACAAAGAAGAGGTTTATTAAATACTCATACATAGGAATTCAAAATATGCGAGAATTAGGAAGGTTCGGAGTTAGAGAGAGTATCGAAGGAACAGAATTCTAGGCAGGGAAAACAAAGAAGGGGTTTATTAAATACTCATACATAGGAATTCAAAATATGCGAGAATTAGGAAGGTTCGGAGTTAGAGAGAGTATCGAAGGAACAGAATTCTAGGCAGGGAAAACAAAGAAGGGGTTTATTAAATACTCATACATAGGAATTCAAAATAGGCGAGAATTAGGAAGGTTCGTAGTTAGAGAGAGTATCGAAGGAACAGAATTCTAGGCAGGGAAAACAAAGAAGAAGAGGTTTATTAAATACTCATACATAGGAATTCAAAATATGCGAGAATTAGGAAGGTTCGGAGTTAGAGAGAGTATCGAAGGAACAGAATTCTAGGCAGGGAAAACAAAGAAGGGGTTTATTAAATACTCATACATAGGAATTCAAAATATGCGAGAATTAGGAAGGTTCGGAGTTAGAGAGAGTATCGAAGGAACAGAATTCTAGGCAGGGAAAACAAAGAAGAGGTTTATTAAATACTCATACATAGGAATTCAAAATATGCGAGAATTAGGAAGGTTCGGAGTTAGAGAGAGTATCGAAGGAACAGAATTCTAGGCAGGGAAAACAAAGAAGAGGTTTATTAAATACTCATACATAGGAATTCAAAATATGCGAGAATTAGGAAGGTTCGGAGTTAGAGAGATTATCGAAGGAACAGAATTCTAGGCAGGGAAAACAAAGAAGGGGTTTATTAAATATTCATACAAAGGAATTCAAAATAGTCGAGAATTAGGAAGGTTCGTAGTTAGAGAGAGTATCGAAGGAACAGAAGCCTAGGCAGGGAAAACAAAGAAGAAGAGGTTTATTAAATACTCATACATAGGAATTCAAAATATGCGAGAATTAGGAAGGTTCGGAGTTAGAGAGAGTATCGAAGGAACAGAATTCTAGGCAGGGAAAACAAAGAAGAAGAGGTTTATTAAATACTCATACATAGGAATTCAAAATAGGCGAGAATTAGGAAGGTTCGGAGTTAGAGAGAGTATCGAAGGAACAGAATTCTAGGCAGGGAAAACAAAGAAGAAGAGGTTTATTAAATACTCATACATAGGAATTCAAAATAGGCGAGAATTAGGAAGGTTCGGAGTTAGAGACAGTATCGAAGGAACAGAATTCTAGGCAGGGAAAACAAAGAAGAAGGGGTTTATTAAATACTCATACATAGGAATTCAAAATAGGCGAGAATTAGGAAGGTTCGGAGTTAGAGAGAGTATCGAAGGAACAGAATTCTAGGCAGGGAAAACAAAGAAGGGGTTTATTAAATACTCATACATAGGAATTCAAAATAGGCGAGAATTAGGAAGGTTCGTAGTTAGAGAGAGTATCGAAGGAACAGAATTCTAGGCAGGGAAAACAAAGAAGAAGAGGTTTATTAAATACTCATACATAGGAATTCAAAATAGGCGAGAATTAGGAAGGTTCGGAGTTAGAGAGAGTATCGAAGGAACAGAATTCTAGGCAGGGAAAACAAAGAAGAAGAGGTTTATTAAATACTCATACATAGGAATTCAAAATAGGCGAGAATTAGGAAGGTTCGGAGTTAGAGAGAGTATCGAAGGAACAGAATTCTAGGCAGGGAAAACAAAGAAGAAGAGGTTTATTAAATACTCATACATAGGAATTCAAAATAGGCGAGAATTAGGAAGGATCGGAGTTAGAGAGAGTATCGAAGGAACAGAATTCTAGGCAGGGAAAACAAAGAAGAAGAGGTTTATTAAATACTCATACATAGGAATTCAAAATAGGCGAGAATTAGGAAGGTTCGGAGTTAGAGAGAGTATCGAAGGAACAGAATTCTAGGCAGGGAAAACAAAGAAGGGGTTTATTAAATACTCATACATAGGAATTCAAAATAGGCGAGAATTAGGAAGGTTCGTAGTTAGAGAGAGTATCGAAGGAACAGAATTCTAGGCAGGGAAAACAAAGAAGAAGAGGTTTATTAAATACTCATACATAGGAATTCAAAATATGCGAGAATTAGGAAGGTTCGGAGTTAGAGAGAGTATCGAAGGAACTGAAGTCTAGGCAGGGAAAACAAAGAAGAAGAGGTTTATTAAATACTCATACATAGGAATTCAAAATAGGCGAGAATTAGGAAGGTTCGGAGTTAGAGAGAGTATCGAAGGAACAGAATTCTAGGCAGGGAAAACAAAGAAGAAGAGGTTTATTAAATACTCATACATAGGAATTCAAAATATGCGAGAATTAGGAAGGTTCGGAGTTAGAGAGAGTATCGAAGGAACAGAATTCTAGGCAGGGAAAACAAAGAAGGGGTTTATTAAATACTCATACATAGGAATTCAAAATATGCGAGAATTAGGAAGGTTCGGAGTTAGAGAGAGTATCGAAGGAACAGAATTCTAGGCAGGGAAAACAAAGAAGAAGAGGTTTATTAAATACTCATACATAGGAATTCAAAATATGCGAGAATTAGGAAGGTTCGTAGTTAGAGAGAGTATCGAAGGAACAGAATTCTAGGCAGGGAAAACAAAGAAGGGGTTTATTAAATACTCATACATAGGAATTCAAAATAGGCGAGAATTAGGAAGGTTCGGAGTTAGAGAGAGTATCGAAGGAACAGAATTCTAGGCAGGGAAAACAAAGAAGAAGAGGTTTATTAAATACTCATACATAGGAATTCAAAATAGGCGAGAATTAGGAAGGTTCGTAGTTAGAGAGAGTATCGAAGGAACAGAATTCTAGGCAGGGAAAACAAAGAAGAAGAGGTTTATTAAATACTCATACATAGGAATTCAAAATAGGCGAGAATTAGGAAGGTTCGGAGTTAGAGAGAGTATCGAAGGAACAGAATTCTAGGCAGGGAAAACAAAGAAGGGGTTTATTAAATACTCATACATAGGAATTCAAAATAGGCGAGAATTAGGAAGGTTCGTAGTTAGAGAGAGTATCGAAGGAACAGAATTCTAGGCAGGGAAAACAAAGAAGAAGAGGTTTATTAAATACTCATACATAGGAATTCAAAATAGGCGAGAATTAGGAAGGTTCGGAGTTAGAGAGAGTATCGAAGGAACAGAATTCTAGGCAGGGAAAACAAAGAAGGGGTTTATTAAATACTCATACATAGGAATTCAAAATAGGTGAGAATTAGGAAGGTTCGTAGTTAGAGAGAGTATCGAAGGAACAGAATTCTAGGCAGGGAAAACAAAGAAGGGGTTTATTAAATACTCATACATAGGAATTCAAAATAGGCGAGAATTAGGAAGGTTCGGAGTTAGAGAGAGTATCGAAGGAACAGAATTCTAGGCAGGGAAAACAAAGAAGGGGTTTATTAAATACTCATACATAGGAATTCAAAATAGGTGAGAATTAGGAAGGTTCGTAGTTAGAGAGTATCGAAGGAACAGAAGTCTAGGCAGGGAAAACAAAGAAGAAGGGGTTTATTAAATACTCATACATAAGAATTCAAAATAGGCGAGAATTAGGAAGGTTCGTAGTTAGAGAGAGTATCGAAGGAACAGAATTCTAGGCAGGGAAAACAAAGAAGAAGAGGTTTATTAAATACTCATACATAGGAATTCAAAATAGGCGAGAATTAGGAAGGTTCGGAGTTAGAGAGAGTATCGAAGGAACAGAATTCTAGGCAGGGAAAACAAAGAAGGGGTTTATTAAATACTCATACATAGGAATTCAAAATAGGTGAGAATTAGGAAGGTTCGTAGTTAGAGAGAGTATCGAAGGAACAGAATTCTAGGCAGGGAAAACAAAGAAGGGGTTTATTAAATACTCATACATAGGAATTCAAAATAGGCGAGAATTAGGAAGGTTCGGAGTTAGAGAGAGTATCGAAGGAACAGAATTCTAGGCAGGGAAAACAAAGAAGGGGTTTATTAAATACTCATACATAGGAATTCAAAATAGGTGAGAATTAGGAAGGTTCGTAGTTAGAGAGTATCGAAGGAACAGAAGTCTAGGCAGGGAAAACAAAGAAGAAGAGGTTTATTAATTACTCATACATAGGAATTCAAAATATGCGAGAATTAGGAAGGTTCGGAGTTAGAGAGAGTATCGAAGGAACAGAATTCTAGGCAGGGAAAACAAAGAAGGGGTTTATTAAATACTCATACATAGGAATTCAAAATATGCGAGAATTAGGAAGGTTCGGAGTTAGAGAGAGTATCGAAGGAACAGAATTCTAGGCAGGGAAAACAAAGAAGAAAAGGTTTATTAAATACTCATACATAGGAATTCAAAATATGCGAGAATTAGGAAGGTTCGTAGTTAGAGAGAGTATCGAAGGAACAGAATTCTAGGCAGGGAAAACAAAGAAGGGGTTTATTAAATACTCATACATAGGAATTCAAAATAGGCGAGAATTAGGAAGGTTCGGAGTTAGAGAGAGTATCGAAGGAACAGAATTCTAGGCAGGGAAAACAAAGAAGAAGAGGTTTATTAAATACTCATACATAGGAATTCAAAATAGGCGAGAATTAGGAAGGTTCGTAGTTAGAGAGAGTATCGAAGGAACAGAATTCTAGGCAGGGAAAACAAAGAAGAAGAGGTTTATTAAATACTCATACATAGGAATTCAAAATAGGCGAGAATTAGGAAGGTTCGGAGTTAGAGAGAGTATTGAAGGAACAGAATTCTAGGCAGGGAAAACAAAGAAGGGGTTTATTAAATACTCATACATAGGAATTCAAAATAGGCGAGAATTAGGAAGGTTCGTAGTTAGAGAGAGTATCGAAGGAACAGAATTCTAGGCAGGGAAAACAAAGAAGAAGAGGTTTATTAAATACTCATACATAGGAATTCAAAATAGTCGAGAATTAGGAAGGTTCGGAGTTAGAGAGAGTATCGAAGGAACAGAATTCTAGGCAGGGAAAACAAAGAAGGGGTTTATTAAATACTCATACATAGGAATTCAAAATAGGTGAGAATTAGGAAGGTTCGTAGTTAGAGAGAGTATCGAAGGAACAGAATTCTAGGCAGGGAAAACAAAGAAGGGGTTTATTAAATACTCATACATAGGAATTCAAAATAGGCGAGAATTAGGAAGGTTCGGAGTTAGAGAGAGTATCGAAGGAACAGAATTCTAGGCAGGGAAAACAAAGAAGGGGTTTATTAAATACTCATACATAGGAATTCAAAATAGGTGAGAATTAGGAAGGTTCGTAGTTAGAGAGTATCGAAGGAACAGAAGTCTAGGCAGGGAAAACAAAGAAGAAGGGGTTTATTAAATACTCATACATAAGAATTCAAAATAGGCGAGAATTAGGAAGGTTCGTAGTTAGAGAGAGTATCGAAGGAACAGAATTCTAGGCAGGGAAAACAAAGAAGAAGAGGTTTATTAAATACTCATACATAGGAATTCAAAATAGGCGAGAATTAGGAAGGTTCGGAGTTAGAGAGAGTATCGAAGGAACAGAATTCTAGGCAGGGAAAACAAAGAAGGGGTTTATTAAATACTCATACATAGGAATTCAAAATAGGTGAGAATTAGGAAGGTTCGTAGTTAGAGAGAGTATCGAAGGAACAGAATTCTAGGCAGGGAAAACAAAGAAGGGGTTTATTAAATACTCATACATAGGAATTCAAAATAGGCGAGAATTAGGAAGGTTCGGAGTTAGAGAGAGTATCGAAGGAACAGAATTCTAGGCAGGGAAAACAAAGAAGGGGTTTATTAAATACTCATACATAGGAATTCAAAATAGGTGAGAATTAGGAAGGTTCGTAGTTAGAGAGTATCGAAGGAACAGAAGTCTAGGCAGGGAAAACAAAGAAGAAGGGGTTTATTAAATACTCATACATAAGAATTCAAAATAGGCGAGAATTAGGAAGGTTCGTAGTTAGAGAGAGTATCGAAGGAACAGAATTCTAGGCAGGGAAAACAAAGAAGAAGAGGTTTATTAAATACTCATACATAGGAATTCAAAATAGGCGAGAATTAGGAAGGTTCGGAGTTAGAGAGAGTATCGAAGGAACAGAATTCTAGGCAGGGAAAACAAAGAAGGGGTTTATTAAATACTCATACATAGGAATTCAAAATAGGCGAGAATTAGGAAGGTTCGTAGTTAGAGAGAGTATCGAAGGAACAGAATTCTAGGCAGGGAAAACAAAGAAGAAGAGGTTTATTAAATACTCATACATAGGAATTCAAAATAGGCGAGAATTAGGAAGGTTCGGAGTTAGAGAGAGTATCGAAGGAACAGAATTCTAGGCAGGGAAAACAAAGAAGGGGTTTATTAAATACTCATACATAGGAATTCAAAATAGGCGAGAATTAGGAAGGTTCGTAGTTAGAGAGAGTATCGAAGGAACAGAATTCTAGGCAGGGAAAACAAAGAAGAAGAGGTTTATTAAATACTCATACATAGGAATTCAAAATAGGCGAGAATTAGGAAGGTTCGGAGTTAGAGAGAGTATCGAAGGAACAGAATTCTAGGCAGGGAAAACAAAGAAGGGGTTTATTAAATACTCATACATAGGAATTCAAAATAGGCGAGAATTAGGAAGGTTCGTAGTTAGAGAGAGTATCGAAGGAACAGAATTCTAGGCAGGGAAAACAAAGAAGAAGAGGTTTATTAAATACTCATACATAGGAATTCAAAATAGGCGAGAATTAGGAAGGTTCGGAGTTA
This sequence comes from Acanthosepion esculentum, assembly GCA_964036315.1. Classification (NCBI taxonomy): domain Eukaryota; kingdom Metazoa; phylum Mollusca; class Cephalopoda; order Sepiida; family Sepiidae; genus Acanthosepion; species Acanthosepion esculentum. The sequence goes on along the minus strand of OZ038495.1, from coordinate 102,016,967 downwards.
GAGAGAGTATCGAAGGAACAGAATTCTAGGCAGGGAAAACAAAGAAGGGGTTTATTAAATACTCATACATAGGAATTCAAAATAGGTGAGAATTAGGAAGGTTCGTAGTTAGAGAGAGTATCGAAGGAACAGAATTCTAGGCAGGGAAAACAAAGAAGGGGTTTATTAAATACTCATACATAGGAATTCAAAATAGGCGAGAATTAGGAAGGTTCGGAGTTAGAGAGAGTATCGAAGGAACAGAATTCTAGGCAGGGAAAACAAAGAAGGGGTTTATTAAATACTCATACATAGGAATTCAAAATAGGTGAGAATTAGGAAGGTTCGTAGTTAGAGAGTATCGAAGGAACAGAAGTCTAGGCAGGGAAAACAAAGAAGAAGGGGTTTATTAAATACTCATACATAAGAATTCAAAATAGGCGAGAATTAGGAAGGTTCGTAGTTAGAGAGAGTATCGAAGGAACAGAATTCTAGGCAGGGAAAACAAAGAAGAAGAGGTTTATTAAATACTCATACATAGGAATTCAAAATAGGCGAGAATTAGGAAGGTTCGGAGTTAGAGAGAGTATCGAAGGAACAGAATTCTAGGCAGGGAAAACAAAGAAGGGGTTTATTAAATACTCATACATAGGAATTCAAAATAGGTGAGAATTAGGAAGGTTCGTAGTTAGAGAGAGTATCGAAGGAACAGAATTCTAGGCAGGGAAAACAAAGAAGGGGTTTATTAAATACTCATACATAGGAATTCAAAATAGGCGAGAATTAGGAAGGTTCGGAGTTAGAGAGAGTATCGAAGGAACAGAATTCTAGGCAGGGAAAACAAAGAAGGGGTTTATTAAATACTCATACATAGGAATTCAAAATAGGTGAGAATTAGGAAGGTTCGTAGTTAGAGAGTATCGAAGGAACAGAAGTCTAGGCAGGGAAAACAAAGAAGAAGGGGTTTATTAAATACTCATACATAAGAATTCAAAATAGGCGAGAATTAGGAAGGTTCGTAGTTAGAGAGAGTATCGAAGGAACAGAATTCTAGGCAGGGAAAACAAAGAAGAAGAGGTTTATTAAATACTCATACATAGGAATTCAAAATAGGCGAGAATTAGGAAGGTTCGGAGTTAGAGAGAGTATCGAAGGAACAGAATTCTAGGCAGGGAAAACAAAGAAGGGGTTTATTAAATACTCATACATAGGAATTCAAAATAGGCGAGAATTAGGAAGGTTCGTAGTTAGAGAGAGTATCGAAGGAACAGAATTCTAGGCAGGGAAAACAAAGAAGAAGAGGTTTATTAAATACTCATACATAGGAATTCAAAATAGGCGAGAATTAGGAAGGTTCGGAGTTAGAGAGAGTATCGAAGGAACAGAATTCTAGGCAGGGAAAACAAAGAAGGGGTTTATTAAATACTCATACATAGGAATTCAAAATAGGCGAGAATTAGGAAGGTTCGTAGTTAGAGAGAGTATCGAAGGAACAGAATTCTAGGCAGGGAAAACAAAGAAGAAGAGGTTTATTAAATACTCATACATAGGAATTCAAAATAGGCGAGAATTAGGAAGGTTCGGAGTTAGAGAGAGTATCGAAGGAACAGAATTCTAGGCAGGGAAAACAAAGAAGGGGTTTATTAAATACTCATACATAGGAATTCAAAATAGGCGAGAATTAGGAAGGTTCGTAGTTAGAGAGAGTATCGAAGGAACAGAATTCTAGGCAGGGAAAACAAAGAAGAAGAGGTTTATTAAATACTCATACATAGGAATTCAAAATAGGCGAGAATTAGGAAGGTTCGGAGTTAGAGAGAGTATCGAAGGAACAGAATTCTAGGCAGGGAAAACAAAGAAGGGGTTTATTAAATACTCATACATAGGAATTCAAAATAGGTGAGAATTAGGAAGGTTCGTAGTTAGAGAGAGTATCGAAGGAACAGAATTCTAGGCAGGGAAAACAAAGAAGAAGAGGTTTATTAAATACTCATACATAGGAATTCAAAATAGGCGAGAATTAGGAAGGTTCGGAGTTAGAGAGAGTATCGAAGGAACAGAATTCTAGGCAGGGAAAACAAAGAAGGGGTTTATTAAATACTCATACATAGGAATTCAAAATAGGCGAGAATTAGGAAGGTTCGGAGTTAGAGAGAGTATCGAAGGAACAGAATTCTAGGCAGGGAAAACAAAGAAGAAGAGGTTTATTAAATACTCATACATAGGAATTCAAAATAGGCGAGAATTAGGAAGGTTCGGAGTTAGAGAGAGTATCGAAGGAACAGAATTCTAGGCAGGGAAAACAAAGAAGGGGTTTATTAAATACTCATACATAGGAATTCAAAATAGGCGAGAATTAGGAAGGTTCGTAGTTAGAGAGAGTATCGAAGGAACAGAATTCTAGGCAGGGAAAACAAAGAAGAAGAGGTTTATTAAATACTCATACATAGGAATTCAAAATAGGCGAGAATTAGGAAGGTTCGGAGTTAGAGAGAGTATCGAAGGAACAGAATTCTAGGCAGGGAAAACAAAGAAGGGGTTTATTAAATACTCATACATAGGAATTCAAAATAGGCGAGAATTAGGAAGGTTCGTAGTTAGAGAGAGTATCGAAGGAACAGAATTCTAGGCAGGGAAAACAAAGAAGAAGAGGTTTATTAAATACTCATACATAGGAATTCAAAATAGGCGAGAATTAGGAAGGTTCGGAGTTAGAGAGAGTATCGAAGGAACAGAATTCTAGGCAGGGAAAACAAAGAAGGGGTTTATTAAATACTCATACATAGGAATTCAAAATAGGCGAGAATTAGGAAGGTTCGTAGTTAGAGAGAGTATCGAAGGAACAGAATTCTAGGCAGGGAAAACAAAGAAGGGGTTTATTAAATACTCATACATAGGAATTCAAAATAGGCGAGAATTAGGAAGGTTCGGAGTTAGAGAGAGTATCGAAGGAACAGAATTCTAGGCAGGGAAAACAAAGAAGGGGTTTATTAAATACTCATACATAGGAATTCAAAATAGGTGAGAATTAGGAAGGTTCGTAGTTAGAGAGTATCGAAGGAACAGAAGTCTAGGCAGGGAAAACAAAGAAGAAGGGGTTTATTAAATACTCATACATAAGAATTCAAAATAGGCGAGAATTAGGAAGGTTCGTAGTTAGAGAGAGTATCGAAGGAACAGAATTCTAGGCAGGGAAAACAAAGAAGGGGTTTATTAAATACTCATACATAGGAATTCAAAATAGGCGAGAATTAGGAAGGTTCGGAGTTAGAGAGAGTATCGAAGGAACAGAATTCTAGGCAGGGAAAACAAAGAAGAAGAGGTTTATTAAATACTCATACATAGGAATTCAAAATAGGCGAGAATTAGGAAGGTTCGTAGTTAGAGAGAGTATCGAAGGAACAGAATTCTAGGCAGGGAAAACAAAGAAGAAGAGGTTTATTAAATACTCATACATAGGAATTCAAAATAGGCGAGAATTAGGAAGGTTCGGATTTAGAGAGAGTATCGAAGGAACAGAATTCTAGGCAGGGAAAACAAAGAAGGGGTTTATTAAATACTCATACATAGGAATTCAAAATAGGCGAGAATTAGGAAGGTTCGTAGTTAGAGAGAGTATCGAAGGAACAGAATTCTAGGCAGGGAAAACAAAGAAGAAGAGGTTTATTAAATACTCATACATAGGAATTCAAAATAGGCGAGAATTAGGAAGGTTCGGAGTTAGAGAGAGTATCGAAGGAACAGAATTCTAGGCAGGGAAAACAAAGAAGGGGTTTATTAAATACTCATACATAGGAATTCAAAATAGGCGAGAATTAGGAAGGTTCGTAGTTAGAGAGAGTATCGAAGGAACAGAATTCTAGGCAGGGAAAAAAAAGAAGAAGAGGTTTATTAAATACTCATACATAGGAATTCAAAATATGCGAGAATTAGGAAGGTTCGGAGTTAGAGAGAGTATCGAAGGAACAGAATTCTAGGCAGGGAAAACAAAGAAGGGGTTTATTAAATACTCATACATAGGAATTCAAAATAGGCGAGAATTAGGAAGGTTCGTAGTTAGAGAGAGTATCGAAGGAACAGAATTCTAGGCAGGGAAAACAAAGAAGAAGAGGTTTATTAAATACTCATACATAGGAATTCAAAATAGGCGAGAATTAGGAAGGTTCGGAGTTAGAGAGAGTATTGAAGGAACAGAATTCTAGGCAGGGAAAACAAAGAAGGGGTTTATTAAATACTCATACATAGGAATTCAAAATAGGCGAGAATTAGGAAGGTTCGTAGTTAGAGAGAGTATCGAAGGAACAGAATTCTAGGCAGGGAAAACAAAGAAGAAGAGGTTTATTAAATACTCATACATAGGAATTCAAAATAGTCGAGAATTAGGAAGGTTCGGAGTTAGAGAGAGTATCGAAGGAACAGAATTCTAGGCAGGGAAAACAAAGAAGGGGTTTATTAAATACTCATACATAGGAATTCAAAATAGGTGAGAATTAGGAAGGTTCGTAGTTAGAGAGAGTATCGAAGGAACAGAATTCTAGGCAGGGAAAACAAAGAAGGGGTTTATTAAATACTCATACATAGGAATTCAAAATAGGCGAGAATTAGGAAGGTTCGGAGTTAGAGAGAGTATCGAAGGAACAGAATTCTAGGCAGGGAAAACAAAGAAGGGGTTTATTAAATACTCATACATAGGAATTCAAAATAGGTGAGAATTAGGAAGGTTCGTAGTTAGAGAGTATCGAAGGAACAGAAGTCTAGGCAGGGAAAACAAAGAAGAAGGGGTTTATTAAATACTCATACATAAGAATTCAAAATAGGCGAGAATTAGGAAGGTTCGTAGTTAGAGAGAGTATCGAAGGAACAGAATTCTAGGCAGGGAAAACAAAGAAGAAGAGGTTTATTAAATACTCATACATAGGAATTCAAAATAGGCGAGAATTAGGAAGGTTCGGAGTTAGAGAGAGTATCGAAGGAACAGAATTCTAGGCAGGGAAAACAAAGAAGGGGTTTATTAAATACTCATACATAGGAATTCAAAATAGGTGAGAATTAGGAAGGTTCGTAGTTAGAGAGAGTATCGAAGGAACAGAATTCTAGGCAGGGAAAACAAAGAAGGGGTTTATTAAATACTCATACATAGGAATTCAAAATAGGCGAGAATTAGGAAGGTTCGGAGTTAGAGAGAGTATCGAAGGAACAGAATTCTAGGCAGGGAAAACAAAGAAGGGGTTTATTAAATACTCATACATAGGAATTCAAAATAGGTGAGAATTAGGAAGGTTCGTAGTTAGAGAGTATCGAAGGAACAGAAGTCTAGGCAGGGAAAACAAAGAAGAAGGGGTTTATTAAATACTCATACATAAGAATTCAAAATAGGCGAGAATTAGGAAGGTTCGTAGTTAGAGAGAGTATCGAAGGAACAGAATTCTAGGCAGGGAAAACAAAGAAGAAGAGGTTTATTAAATACTCATACATAGGAATTCAAAATAGGCGAGAATTAGGAAGGTTCGGAGTTAGAGAGAGTATCGAAGGAACAGAATTCTAGGCAGGGAAAACAAAGAAGGGGTTTATTAAATACTCATACATAGGAATTCAAAATAGGCGAGAATTAGGAAGGTTCGTAGTTAGAGAGAGTATCGAAGGAACAGAATTCTAGGCAGGGAAAACAAAGAAGAAGAGGTTTATTAAATACTCATACATAGGAATTCAAAATAGGCGAGAATTAGGAAGGTTCGGAGTTAGAGAGAGTATCGAAGGAACAGAATTCTAGGCAGGGAAAACAAAGAAGGGGTTTATTAAATACTCATACATAGGAATTCAAAATAGGCGAGAATTAGGAAGGTTCGTAGTTAGAGAGAGTATCGAAGGAACAGAATTCTAGGCAGGGAAAACAAAGAAGAAGAGGTTTATTAAATACTCATACATAGGAATTCAAAATAGGCGAGAATTAGGAAGGTTCGGAGTTAGAGAGAGTATCGAAGGAACAGAATTCTAGGCAGGGAAAACAAAGAAGGGGTTTATTAAATACTCATACATAGGAATTCAAAATAGGCGAGAATTAGGAAGGTTCGTAGTTAGAGAGAGTATCGAAGGAACAGAATTCTAGGCAGGGAAAACAAAGAAGAAGAGGTTTATTAAATACTCATACATAGGAATTCAAAATAGGCGAGAATTAGGAAGGTTCGGAGTTAGAGAGAGTATCGAAGGAACAGAATTCTAGGCAGGGAAAACAAAGAAGGGGTTTATTAAATACTCATACATAGGAATTCAAAATAGGTGAGAATTAGGAAGGTTCGTAGTTAGAGAGAGTATCGAAGGAACAGAATTCTAGGCAGGGAAAACAAAGAAGAAGAGGTTTATTAAATACTCATACATAGGAATTCAAAATAGGCGAGAATTAGGAAGGTTCGGAGTTAGAGAGAGTATCGAAGGAACAGAATTCTAGGCAGGGAAAACAAAGAAGGGGTTTATTAAATACTCATACATAGGAATTCAAAATAGGCGAGAATTAGGAAGGTTCGGAGTTAGAGAGAGTATCGAAGGAACAGAATTCTAGGCAGGGAAAACAAAGAAGAAGAGGTTTATTAAATACTCATACATAGGAATTCAAAATAGGCGAGAATTAGGAAGGTTCGTAGTTAGAGAGAGTATCGAAGGAACAGAATTCTAGGCAGGGAAAACAAAGAAGAAGAGGTTTATTAAATACTCATACATAGGAATTCAAAATAGGCGAGAATTAGGAAGGTTCGGATTTAGAGAGAGTATCGAAGGAACAGAATTCTAGGCAGGGAAAACAAAGAAGGGGTTTATTAAATACTCATACATAGGAATTCAAAATAGGCGAGAATTAGGAAGGTTCGTAGTTAGAGAGAGTATCGAAGGAACAGAATTCTAGGCAGGGAAAACAAAGAAGAAGAGGTTTATTAAATACTCATACATAGGAATTCAAAATAGGCGAGAATTAGGAAGGTTCGGAGTTAGAGAGAGTATCGAAGGAACAGAATTCTAGGCAGGGAAAACAAAGAAGGGGTTTATTAAATACTCATACATAGGAATTCAAAATAGGCGAGAATTAGGAAGGTTCGTAGTTAGAGAGAGTATCGAAGGAACAGAATTCTAGGCAGGGAAAAAAAAGAAGAAGAGGTTTATTAAATACTCATACATAGGAATTCAAAATATGCGAGAATTAGGAAGGTTCGGAGTTAGAGAGAGTATCGAAGGAACAGAATTCTAGGCAGGGAAAACAAAGAAGGGGTTTATTAAATACTCATACATAGGAATTCAAAATAGGCGAGAATTAGGAAGGTTCGTAGTTAGAGAGAGTATCGAAGGAACAGAATTCTAGGCAGGGAAAACAAAGAAGAAGAGGTTTATTAAATACTCATACATAGGAATTCAAAATATGCGAGAATTAGGAAGGTTCGGAGGTAGAGAGAGTATCGAAGGAACAGAATTCTAGGCAGGGAAAACAAAGAAGGGGTTTATTAAATACTCATACATAGGAATTCAAAATAGGCGAGAATTAGGAAGGTTCGGAGTTAGAGAGAGTATCGAAGGAACAGAATTCTAGGCAGGGAAAACAAAGAAGGGCTTTATTAAATACTCATACATAGGAATTCAAAATATGCGAGAATTAGGAAGGTTCGGAGTTAGAGATAGTATCGAAGGAACAGAATTCTAGGCAGTGAAAACAAAGAAGGGGTTTATTAAATACTCATACATAGGAATTCAAAATAGGCGAGAATTAGGAAGGTTCGTAGTTAGAGAGAGTATCGAAGGAACAGAATTCTAGGCAGGGAAAACAAAGAAGGGCTTTATTAAATACTCATACATAGGAATTCAAAATAGGCGAGAATTAGGAAGGTTCGTAGTTAGAGAGAGTATCGAAGGAACAGAATTCTAGGCAGGGAAAACAAAGAAGAAGAGGTTTATTAAATACTCATACATAGGAATTCAAAATAGGCGAGAATTAGGAAGGTTCGGAATTAGAGAGAGTATCGAAGGAACAGAATTCTAGGCAGGGAAAACAAAGAAGGGGTTTATTAAATACTCATACATAGGAATTCAAAATAGGCGAGAATTAGGAAGGTTCGTAGTTAGAGAGAGTATCGAAGGAACTGAAGTCTAGGCAGGGAAAACAAAGAAGAAGAGGTTTATTAAATACTCATACATAGGAATTCAAAATAGGCGAGAATTAGGAAGGTTCGTAGTTAGAGAGAGTATCGAAGGAACAGAAGTCTAGGCAGGGAAAACAAAGAAGAAGAGGTTTATTAAATACTCATACATAGGAATTCAAAATAGGCGAGAATTAGGAAGGTTCGTAGTTAGAGAGAGTATCGAAGGAACAGAATTCTAGGCAGGGAAAACAAAGAAGAAGAGGTTTATTAAATACTCATACATAGGAATTCAAAATAGGCGAGAATTAGGAAGGTTCGTAGTTAGAGAGAGTATCGAAGGAACTGAAGTCTAGGCAGGGAAAACAAAGAAGAAGAGGTTTATTAAATACTCATACATAGGAATTCAAAATAGGCGAGAATTAGGAAGGTTCGTAGTTAGAGAGAGTATCGAAGGAACAGAAGTCTAGGCAGGGAAAACAAAGAAGAAGGGGTTTATTAAATACTCATACATAGGAATTCAAAATAGGCGAGAATTAGGAAGGTTCGTAGTTAGAGAGAGTATCGAAGGAACTGAAGTCTAGGCAGGGAAAACAAAGAAGAAGGGGTTTATTAAATACTCATACATAGGAATTCAAAATAGGCGAGAATTAGGAAGGTTCGTAGTTAGAGAGAGTATCGAAGGAACTGAAGTCTAGGCAGGGAAAACAAAGAAGAAGGGGTTTATTAAATACTCATACATAGGAATTCAAAATAGGCGAGAATTAGGAAGGTTCGTAGTTAGAGAGAGTATCGACGGAAGAGAAGTCTAGGCAGGGAAAACAAAGAAGAAGGGGTTTATTAAATACTCATACATAGGAATTCAAAATAGGCGAGAATTAGGAAGGTTCTTAGTTAGAGAGAGTATCGAAGGAACTGAAGTCTAGGCAGGGAAAACAAAGAAGAAGGGGTTTATTAAATACTCATACATAGGAATTCAAAATAGGCGAGAATTAGGAAGGTTCTTAGTTAGAGAGAGTATCGAAGGAACTGAAGTCTAGGCAGGGAAAACAAAGAAGAAGGGGTTTATTAAATACTCATACATAGGAATTCAAAATAGGCGAGAATTAGGAAGGTTCTTAGTTAGAGAGAGTATCGAAGGAACTGAAGTCTAGGCAGGGAAAACAAAGAAGAAGGGGTTTATTAAATACTCATACATAGGAATTCAAAATAGGCGAGAATTAGGAAGGTTCTTAGTTAGAGAGAGTATCGAAGGAACTGAAGTCTAGGCAGGGAAAACAAAGAAGAAGGGGTTTATTAAATACTCATACATAGGAATTCAAAATAGGCGAGAATTAGGAAGGTTCGTAGTTAGAGAGAGTATCGAAGGAACTGAAGTCTAGGCAGGGAAAACAAAGAAGAAGGGGTTTATTAAATACTCATACATAGGAATTCAAAATAGGCGAGAATTAGGAAGGTTCTTAGTTAGAGAGAGTATCGAAGGAACTGAAGTCTAGGCAGGGAAAACAAAGAAGAAGGGGTTTATTAAATACTCATACATAGGAATTCAAAATAAGCGAGAATTAGGAAGGTTCGTAGTTAGAGAGAGTATCGAAGGAACAGAAGTCTAGGCAGGGAAAACAAAGAAGAAGAGGTTTATTAAATACTCATACATAGGAATTCAAAATAGGCGAGAATTAAGAAGGTTCGTAGTTAGAGATAGTATCGACGGAAGAGAAGTCTAGGCAGGGAAAACAAAGAAGAAGGGGTTTATTAAATACTCATACATAGGAATTCAAAATAGGCGAGAATTAGGAAGGTTCGTAGTTAGAGATAGTATCGAAGGAACTGAAGTCTAGGCAGGGAAAACAAAGAAGAAGGGGTTTATTAAATACTCATACATAGGAATTCAAAATAGGCGAGAATTAGGAAGGTTCGTAGTTAGAGATAGTATCGACGGAAGAGAAGTCTAGGCAGGGAAAACAAAGAAGAAGGGGTTTATTAAATACTCATACATAGGAATTCAAAATAGGCGAGAATTAGGAAGGTTCGTAGTTAGAGATAGTATCGAAGGAACTGAAGTCTAGGCAGGGAAAACAAAGAAGAAGGGGTTTATTAAATACTCATACATAGGAATTCAAAATAGGCGAGAATTAGGAAGGTTCGTAGTTAGAGAGAGTATCCGCGGAACAGAAGTCTAGGCAGGGAAAACAAAGAAGAAGGGGTTTATTAAATACTCATACATAGGAATTCAAAATAGGCGAGAATTAGGAAGGTTCGTAGTTAGAGATAGTATCGACGGAACAGAAGTCTAGGCAGGGAAAACAAAGTAGAAGGGGTTTATTAAATACTCATACATAGGAATTCAAAATAGGCGAGAATTAGGAAGGTTCGTAGTTAGAGATAGTATCGAAGGAACTGAAGTCTAGGCAGGGAAAACAAAGAAGAAGGGGTTTATTAAATACTCATACATAGGAATTCAAAATAGGCGAGAATTAGGAAGGTTCGTAGTTAGAGAGAGTATCCGCGGAACAGAAGTCTAGGCAGGGAAAACAAAGAAGAAGGGGTTTATTAAATACTCATACATAGGAATTCAAAATAGGCGAGAATTAGGAAGGTTCGTAGTTAGAGATAGTATCGACGGAACAGAAGTCTAGGCAGGGAAAACAAAGTAGAAGGGGTTTATTAAATACTCATACATAGGAATTCAAAATAGGCGAGAATTAGGAAGGTTCGTAGTTAGAGATAGTATCGAAGGAACAGAAGTCTAGGCAGGGAAAACAAAGAAGAAGGGGTTTATTAAATACTCATACATAGGAATTCAAAATAGGCGAGAATTAGGAAGGTTCGTAGTTAGAGAGAGTATCGAAGGAACTGAAGTCTAGGCAGGGAAAACAAAGAAGAAGGGGTTTATTAAATACTCATACATAGGAATTCAAAATAGGCGAGAATTAGGAAGGTTCGTAGTTAGAGAGAGTATCCGCGGAACAGAAGTCTAGGCAGGGAAAACAAAGAAGAAGGGGTTTATTAAATACTCATACATAGGAATTCAAAATAGGCGAGAATTAGGAAGGTTCGTAGTTAGAGAGAGTATCGAAGGAACAGAAGTCTAGGCAGGGAAACAAAGAAGAAGGGGTTTATTAAATACTCATACATAGGAATTCAAAATAGGCGAGAATTAGGAAGGTTCGTAGTTAGAGATAGTATCGACGGAACAGAAGTCTAGGCAGGGAAAACAAAGAAGAAGGGGTTTATTAAATACTCATACATAGGAATTCAAAATAGGCGAGAATTAGGAAGGTTCGTAGTTAGAGATAGTATCGACGGAACAGAAGTCTAGGCAGGGAAAACAAAGAAGAAGGGGTTTATTAAATACTCATACATAGGAATTCAAAATAGGCGAGAATTAGGAAGGTTCGTAGTTAGAGATAGTATCGACGGAACAGAAGTCTAGGCAGGGAAAACAAAGAAGAAGGGGTTTATTAAATACTCATACATAGGAATTCAAAATAGGCGAGAATTAGGAAGGTTCGTAGTTAGAGATAGTATCGAAGGAACTGAAGTCTAGGCAGGGAAAACACAGAAGAAGGGGTTTATTAAATACTCATACATAGGAATTCAAAATAGGCGAGAATTAGGAAGGTTCGTAGTTAGAGAAATTATCGAAGGAACTGAAGTCTAGGCAGGGAAAACAAAGAAGAAGGGGTTTATTAAATACTCATACATAGGAATTCAAAATAGGCGAGAATTAGGAAGGTTGGTAGTTAGAGATAGTATCGACGGAACAGAAGTCTAGGCAGGGAAAACAAAGAAGAAGGGGTTTATTAAATACTCATACATAGGAATTCAAAATAGGCGAGAATTAGGAAGGTTCGTAGTTAGAGAGAGTATCCGCGGAACAGAAGTCTAGGCAGGGAAAACAAAGAAGAAGGGGTTTATTAAATACTCATACATAGGAATTCAAAATAGGCGAGAATTAGGAAGGTTCGTAGTTAGAGAGAGTATCCGCGGAACAGAAGTCTAGGCAGGGAAAACAAAGAAGAAGGGGTTTATTAAATACTCATACATAGGAATTCAAAATAGGCGAGAATTAGGAAGGTTCGTAGTTAGAGATAGTATCGACGGAACAGAAGTCTAGGCAGGGAAAACAAAGAAGAAGGGGTTTATTAAATACTCATACATAGGAATTCAAAATAGGCGAGAATTTCTTAAGGTTTGTAGTTAGAGATAGTATCGAAGGAACTGAAGTCTAGGCAGGGAAAACAAAGAAGAAGGGGTTTATTAAATACTCATACATAGGAATTCAAAATAGGCGACAATTAGGAAGGTTGGTAGTTAGAGAGAGTATCGACGGAACAGAAGTCTAGGCAGGGAAAACAAAGAAGAAGGGGTTTATTAAATACTCATACATAGGAATTCAAAATAGGTGAGAATTAGGAAGGTTCGTAGTTAGAGAGAGTATCCGCGGAACAGAAGTCTAGGCAGGGAAAACAAAGAAGAAGGGGTTTATTAAATACTCATACATAGGAATTCAAAATAGGCGAGAATTAGGAAGGTTCGTAGTTAGAGAGAGTATCGAAGGAACAGAAGTCTAGGCAGGGAAAACAAAGAAGAAGGGGTTTATAAAATACTCATACATAGGAATTCAAAATAGGCGAGGATTAGGAAGGTTCGTAGTTAGAGAGAGAATCGAAGGAACAGAATTCTAGGCAGGGAAAACAAAGAAGGTGTTTATTAAATACTCATACATAGGAATTCAAAATAGGCGAGAATTAGGAAGGTTCGTAGTTAGAGAGAGTATCGAAGGAACAGAAATCTAGTCAGGGAAAACAAAGAAGAAGGGGTTTATTAAATACTCATACATAGGAATTCAAAATAGGCGAGAATTAGGAAGGTTCAGAGTTAGAGAGAGTATCGACGGAACAGAAGTCTAGGCAGGGAAAACAAAGAAGAAGGGGTTTTTTAAATACTCATACATAGGAATTCAAAATAGGCGAGAATTAGGAATGTTCGTAGTTAGAGAGAGTATCGACGGAACAGAAGTCTAGGCAGGGAAAACAAAGAAGAAGGGGTTTATTAAATACTCATACATAGGAATTCAAAATAGGTGAGAATTAGGAAGGTTCGTAGTTAGAGAGAGTATCGAAGGAACTGAAGTCTAGGCAGGGAAAACAAAGAAGAAGGGGTTTATAAAATACTCATACATAGGAATTCAAAATAGGCGAGGATTAGGAAGGTTCGTAGTTAGAGAGAGAATCGAAGGAACAGAATTCTAGGCAGGGAAAACAAAGAAGGTGTTTATTAAATACTCATACATAGGAATTCAAAATAGGTGAGAATTAGGAAGGTTCGTAGTTAGAGAGAGTATCGAAGGAACAGAAGTCTAGGCAGGGAAAACAAAGAAGAAGGGGTTTATAAAATACTCATACATAGGAATTCAAAATAGGCGAGAATTAGGAAGTTTCGTAGTTAGAGAGAGTATCGAAGGAACAGAAGTCTGGGCAGGGAAAACAAAGAAGAAGGGGTTTATTAAATACTCATACATAGGAATTCAAAATAGGCGAGAATTAAGAATGTTCGTAGTTAGGGAGAGTATCGACGGAACAGAATTCTAGGCAGGGAAAACAAAGAAGGGGTTTATTAAATACACATACATAGGAATTCAAAATAGGCGAGAATTAGGAAGGTTCTTATTTAGAGAGAGTATCGAATGAACTGAAGTCTAGGCAGGGAAAACAAAGAAGAAGGGTTTTTTTAAATACTCATTTATAGGAATTCAAAATAGGCGAGAATTAGGAAGGTTCGTAGTTAGAGAGAGTATCGAAGGAACAGAATTCTAGGCAGGGAAATCAAAGACGGGGTTTATTAAATACTCATACATCGGAATTCAAAATAGGCGAGAATTAGGAAGGTCCGTAGTTAGAGAGAGTATCGAAGGAACAGAATTCTAGGCAGGGAAAACAACGAAGGGGTTTATTAAATACACATACATAGGAATTCAAAATAGGCGAGAATTAGGAAGGTTCTTAGAGAGAGTATCGAAGGAACTGAAGTCTAGGCAGGGAAAACACAGAAGAAGGGGTTTATTAAATACTCATTCATAGGAATTCAAAATAGCCGAGAATTAGGAAGGTTCGTAGTTAGAGAGAGTATCGAAGGAACTGAAGTCTAGGCAGGGAAAACAAAGAAGAAGGGGTTTATTAAATACTCATACATAGGAATTCAAAATAGGCGAGAATTAGGAAGGTTCTTAGTTAGAGAGAGTATCGAAGGAACTGAAGTCTAGGCAGGGAAAACAAAGAAGAAGGGGTTTATTAAATACTCATACATAGGAATTCAAAATAGGCGAGAATTAGGAAGGTTCGTAGTTAGAGAGAGTATCCGCGGAACAGAAGTCTAGGCAGGGAAAACAAAGAAGAAGGGGTTTATTAAATACTCATACATAGGAATTCAAAATAGGCGAGAATTAGGAAGGTTCGTAGTTAGAGATAGTATCGACGGAACAGAAGTCTAGGCAGGGAAAACAAAGAAGAAGCGGTTTATTAAATACTCATACATAGGAATTCAAAATAGGCGAGAATTAGGAAGGTTCGTAGTTAGAGATAGTATCGACGGAACAGAAGTCTAGGCAGGGAAAACAAAGAAGAAGGGGTTTATTAAATACTCATACATAGGAATTCAAAATAGGCGAGAATTAGGAAGGTTCGTAGTTAGAGATAGTATCGACGGAACAGAAGTCTAGGCAGGGAAAACAAAGAAGAAGGGGTTTATTAAATACTCATACATAGGAATTCAAAATAGGCGAGAATTAGGAAGGTTCGTAGTTAGAGATAGTATCGACGGAACAGAAGTCTAGGCAGGGAAAACAAAGAAGAAGGGGTTTATTAAATACTCATACATAGGAATTCAAAATAGGCGAGAATTAGGAAGGTTCGTAGTTAGAGATAGTATCGACGGAACAGAAGTCTAGGCAGGGAAAACAAAGAAGAAGGGGTTTATTAAATACTCATACATAGGAATTCAAAATAGGCGAGAATTAGGAAGGTTCGTAGTTAGAGATAGTATCGACGGAACAGAAGTCTAGGCAGGGAAAACAAAGAAGAAGGGGTTTATTAAATACTCATACATAGGAATTCAAAATAGGCGAGAATTAGGAAGGTTCGTAGTTAGAGAGAGTATCCGCGGAACAGAAGTCTAGGCAGGGAAAACAAAGAAGAAGGGGTTTATTAAATACTCATACATAGGAATTCAAAATAGGCGAGAATTAGGAAGGTTCGTAGTTAGAGATAGTATCGACGGAACAGAAGTCTAGGCAGGGAAAACAAAGAAGAAGGGGTTTATTAAATACTCATACATAGGAATTCAAAATAGGCGAGAATTAGGAAGGTTCGTAGTTAGAGATAGTATCGACGGAACAGAAGTCTAGGCAGGGAAAACAAAGAAGAAGGGGTTTATTAAATACTCATACATAGGAATTCAAAATAGGCGAGAATTAGGAAGGTTCGTAGTTAGAGAGAGTATCCGCGGAACAGAAGTCTAGGCAGGGAAAACAAAGAAGAAGGGGTTTATTAAATACTCATACATAGGAATTCAAAATAGGCGAGAATTAGGAAGGTTCGTAGTTAGAGATAGTATCGACGGAACAGAAGTCTAGGCAGGGAAAACAAAGAAGAAGGGGTTTATTAAATACTCATACATAGGAATTCAAAATAGGCGAGAATTAGGAAGGTTCGTAGTTAGAGATAGTATCGACGGAACAGAAGTCTAGGCAGGGAAAACAAAGAAGAAGGGGTTTATTAAATACTCATACATAGGAATTCAAAATAGGCGAGAATTAGGAAGGTTCGTAGTTAGAGATAGTATCGACGGAACAGAAGTCTAGGCAGGGAAAACAAAGAAGAAGGGGTTTATTAAATACTCATACATAGGAATTCAAAATAGGCGAGAATTAGGAAGGTTCGTAGTTAGAGAGAGTATCCGCGGAACAGAAGTCTAGGCAGGGAAAACAAAGAAGAAGGGGTTTATTAAATACTCATACATAGGAATTCAAAATAGGCGAGAATTAGGAAGGTTCGTAGTTAGAGAGAGTATCCGCGGAACAGAAGTCTAGGCAGGGAAAACAAAGAAGAAGGGGTTTATTAAATACTCATACATAGGAATTCAAAATAGGCGAGAATTAGGAAGGTTCGTAGTTAGAGATAGTATCGACGGAACAGAAGTCTAGGCAGGGAAAACAAAGAAGAAGGGGTTTATTAAATACTCATACATAGGAATTCAAAATAGGCGAGAATTAGGAAGGTTCGTAGTTAGAGATAGTATCGAAGGAACTGAAGTCTAGGCAGGGAAAACAAAGAAGAAGGGGTTTATTAAATACTCATACATAGGAATTCAAAATAGGCGAGAATTAGGAAGGTTCGTAGTTAGAGATAGTATCGACGGAACAGAAGTCTAGGCAGGGAAAACACAGAAGAAGGGGTTTATTAAATACTCATACATAGGAATTCAAAATAGGCGAGAATTAGGAAGGTTCGTAGTTAGAGAAATTATCGAAGGAACTGAAGTCTAGGCAGGGAAAACAAAGAAGAAGGGGTTTATTAAATACTCATACATAGGAATTCAAAATAGGCGAGAATTAGGAAGGTTGGTAGTTAGAGATAGTATCGACGGAACAGAAGTCTAGGCAGGGAAAACAAAGAAGAAGGGGTTTATTAAATACTCATACATAGGAATTCAAAATAGGCGAGAATTAGGAAGGTTCGTAGTTAGAGAGAGTATCCGCGGAACAGAAGTCTAGGCAGGGAAAACAAAGAAGAAGGGGTTTATTAAATACTCATACATAGGAATTCAAAATAGGCGAGAATTAGGAAGGTTCGTAGTTAGAGAGAGTATCCGCGGAACAGAAGTCTAGGCAGGGAAAACAAAGAAGAAGGGGTTTATTAAATACTCATACATAGGAATTCAAAATAGGCGAGAATTAGGAAGGTTCGTAGTTAGAGATAGTATCGACGGAACAGAAGTCTAGGCAGGGAAAACAAAGAAGAAGGGGTTTATTAAATACTCATACATAGGAATTCAAAATAGGCGAGAATTAGGAAGGTTCGTAGTTAGAGAGAGTATCCGCGGAACAGAAGTCTAGGCAGGGAAAACAAAGAAGACGGGTTTATTAAATACTCATACATAGGAATTCAAAATAGGCGAGAATTAGGAAGGTTGGTAGTTAGAGATAGTATCGACGGAACAGAAGTCTAGGCAGGGAAAACAAAGAAGAAGGGGTTTATTAAATACTCATACATAGGAATTCAAAATAGGCGAGAATTAGGAAGGTTCGTAGTTAGAGAGAGTATCCGCGGAACAGAAGTCTAGGCAGGGAAAACAAAGAAGAAGGGGTTTATTAAATACTCATACATAGGAATTCAAAATAGGCGAGAATTAGGAAGGTTCGTAGTTAGAGAGAGTATCCGCGGAACAGAAGTCTAGGCAGGGAAAACAAAGAAGAAGGGGTTTATTAAATACTCATACATAGGAATTCAAAATAGGCGAGAATTAGGAAGGTTCGTAGTTAGAGATAGTATCGACGGAACAGAAGTCTAGGCAGGGAAAACACAGAAGAAGGGGTTTATTAAATACTCATACATAGGAATTCAAAATAGGCGAGAATTAGGAAGGTTCGTAGTTAGAGAGAGTATCGAAGGAACTGAAGTCTAGGCAGGGAAAACAAAGAAGAAGGGGTTTATTAAATACTCATACATAGGAATTCAAAATAGGCGACAATTAGGAAGGTTGGTAGTTAGAGAGAGTATCGACGGAACAGAAGTCTAGGCAGGGAAAACAAAGAAGAAGGGGTTTATTAAATACTCATACATAGGAATTCAAAATAGGCGAGAATTAGGAAGGTTCGTAGTTAGAGAGAGTATCGAAGGAACTGAAGTCTAGGCAGGGAAAACAAAGAAGAAGGGGTTTATTAAATACTCATACATAGGAATTCAAAATAGGCGAGAATTAGGAAGGTTCGTAGTTAGAGAGAGTATCGAAGGAACTGAAGTCTAGGCAGGGAAAACAAAGAAGAAGGGGTTTATTAAATACTCATTCATAGGAATTCAAATAGGCGAGAATTAGGAAGGTTCGTAGTTAGAGAGAGTATCCGCGGAACAGAAGTCTAGGCAGGGAAAACAAAGAAGAAGGGGTTTATTAAATACTCATACATAGGAATTCAAAATAGGCGAGAATTAGGAAGGTTCGTAGTTAGAGAGAGTATCGAAGGAACAGAAGTCTAGGCAGGGAAAACAAAGAAGAAGGGGTTTATAAAATACTCATACATAGGAATTCAAAATAGGCGAGGATTAGGAAGGTTCGTAGTTAGAGAGAGAATCGAAGGAACAGAATTCTAGGCAGGGAAAACAAAGAAGGTGTTTATTAAATACTCATACATAGGAATTCAAAATAGGCGAGAATTAGGAAGGTTCGTAGTTAGAGAGAGTATCGAAGGAACAGAAATCTAGGCAGGGAAAACAAAGAAGAAGGGGTTTATTAAATACTCATACATAGGAATTCAAAATAGGCGAGAATTAGGAAGGTTCAGAGTTAGAGAGAGTATCGACGGAACAGAAGTCTAGGCAGGGAAAACAAAGAAGAAGGGTTTTTTTAAATACTCATACATAGGAATTCAAAATAGGCGAGAATTAGGAATGTTCGTAGTTAGAGAGAGTATCGACGGAACAGAAGTCTAGGCAGGGAAAACAAAGAAGAAGGGGTTTATTAAATACTCATACATAGGAATTCAAAATAGGTGAGAATTAGGAAGGTTCGTAGTTAGAGAGAGTATCGAAGGAACTGAAGTCTAGGCAGGGAAAACAAAGAAGAAGGGGTTTATAAAATACTCATACATAGGAATTCAAAATAGGCGAGGATTAGGAAGGTTCGTAGTTAGAGAGAGAATCGAAGGAACAGAATTCTAGGCAGGGAAAACAAAGAAGGTGTTTATTAAATACTCATACATAGGAATTCAAAATAGGTGAGAATTAGGAAGGTTCGTAGTTAGAGAGAGTATCGAAGGAACAGAAGTCTAGGCAGGGAAAACAAAGAAGAAGGGGTTTATAAAATACTCATACATAGGAATTCAAAATAGGCGAGAATTAGGAAGTTTCGTAGTTAGAGAGAGTATCGAAGGAATAGAAGTCTGGGCAGGGAAAACAAAGAAGAAGGGGTTTATTAAATACTCATACATAGGAATTCAAAATAGGCGAGAATTAAGAATGTTCGTAGTTAGGGAGAGTATCGACGGAACAGAATTCTAGGCAGGGAAAACAAAGAAGGGGTTTATTAAATACACATACATAGGAATTCAAAATAGGCGAGAATTAGGAAGGTTCTTATTTAGAGAGAGTATCGAATGAACTGAAGTCTAGGCAGGGAAAACAAAGAAGAAGGGTTTTTTTAAATACTCATTTATAGGAATTCAAAATAGGCGAGAATTAGGAAGGTTCGTAGTTAGAGAGAGTATCGAAGGAACAGAATTCTAGGCAGGGAAATCAAAGACGGGGTTTATTAAATACTCATACATCGGAATTCAAAATAGGCGAGAATTAGGAAGGTCCGTAGTTAGAGAGAGTATCGAAGGAACAGAATTCTAGGCAGGGAAAACAACGAAGGGGTTTATTAAATACACATACATAGGAATTCAAAATAGGCGAGAATTAGGAAGGTTCTTAGAGAGAGTATCGAAGGAACTGAAGTCTAGGCAGGGAAAACACAGAAGAAGGGGTTTATTAAATACTCATTCATAGGAATTCAAAATAGCCGAGAATTAGGAAGGTTCGTAGTTAGAGAGAGTATCGAAGGAACTGAAGTCTAGGCAGGGAAAACAAAGAAGAAGGGGTTTATTAAATACTCATACATAGGAATTCAAAATAGGCGAGAATTAGGAAGGTTCTTAGTTAGAGAGAGTATCGAAGGAACTGAAGTCTAGGCAGGGAAAACAAAGAAGAAGGGGTTTATTAAATACTCATACATAGGAATTCAAAATAGGCGAGAATTAGGAAGGTTCGTAGTTAGAGAGAGTATCCGCGGAACAGAAGTCTAGGCAGGGAAAACAAAGAAGAAGGGGTTTATTAAATACTCATACATAGGAATTCAAAATAGGCGAGAATTAGGAAGGTTCGTAGTTAGAGATAGTATCGACGGAACAGAAGTCTAGGCAGGGAAAACAAAGAAGAAGCGGTTTATTAAATACTCATACATAGGAATTCAAAATAGGCGAGAATTAGGAAGGTTCGTAGTTAGAGATAGTATCGACGGAACAGAAGTCTAGGCAGGGAAAACAAAGAAGAAGGGGTTTATTAAATACTCATACATAGGAATTCAAAATAGGCGAGAATTAGGAAGGTTCGTAGTTAGAGATAGTATCGACGGAACAGAAGTCTAGGCAGGGAAAACAAAGAAGAAGGGGTTTATTAAATACTCATACATAGGAATTCAAAATAGGCGAGAATTAGGAAGGTTCGTAGTTAGAGATAGTATCGACGGAACAGAAGTCTAGGCAGGGAAAACAAAGAAGAAGGGGTTTATTAAATACTCATACATAGGAATTCAAAATAGGCGAGAATTAGGAAGGTTCGTAGTTAGAGATAGTATCGACGGAACAGAAGTCTAGGCAGGGAAAACAAAGAAGAAGGGGTTTATTAAATACTCATACATAGGAATTCAAAATAGGCGAGAATTAGGAAGGTTCGTAGTTAGAGATAGTATCGACGGAACAGAAGTCTAGGCAGGGAAAACAAAGAAGAAGGGGTTTATTAAATACTCATACATAGGAATTCAAAATAGGCGAGAATTAGGAAGGTTCGTAGTTAGAGAGAGTATCCGCGGAACAGAAGTCTAGGCAGGGAAAACAAAGAAGAAGGGGTTTATTAAATACTCATACATAGGAATTCAAAATAGGCGAGAATTAGGAAGGTTCGTAGTTAGAGAGAGTATCCGCGGAACAGAAGTCTAGGCAGGGAAAACAAAGAAGAAGGGGTTTATTAAATACTCATACATAGGAATTCAAAATAGGCGAGAATTAGGAAGGTTCGTAGTTAGAGAGAGTGTCCGCGGAACAGAAGTCTAGGCAGGGAAAACAAAGAAGAAGGGGTTTATTAAATACTCATACATAGGAATTCAAAATAGGCGAGAATTAGGAAGGTTCGTAGTTAGAGATAGTATCGACGGAACAGAAGTCTAGGCAGGGAAAACAAAGAAGAAGGGGTTTATTAAATACTCATACATAGGCATTCAAAATAGGCGAGAATTAGGAAGGTTCGTAGTTAGAGATAGTATCGAAGGAACTGAAGTCTAGGCAGGGAAAACAAAGAAGAAGGGGTTTATTAAATACTCATACATAGGAATTCAAAATAGGCGAGAATTAGGAAGGTTGGTAGTTAGAGATAGTATCGACGGAACAGAAGTCTAGGCAGGGAAAACACAGAAGAAGGGGTTTATTAAATACTCATACATAGGAATTCAAAATAGGCGAGAATTAGGAAGGTTCGTAGTTAGAGAAATTATCGAAGGAACTGAAGTCTAGGCAGGGAAAACAAAGAAGAAGGGGTTTATTAAATACTCATACATAGGAATTCAAAATAGGCGAGAATTAGGAAGGTTGGTAGTTAGAGATAGTATCGACGGAACAGAAGTCTAGGCAGGGAAAACAAAGAAGAAGGGGTTTATTAAATACTCATACATAGGAATTCAAAATAGGCGAGAATTAGGAAGGTTCGTAGTTAGAGAGAGTATCCGCGGAACAGAAGTCTAGGCAGGGAAAACAAAGAAGAAGGGGTTTATTAAATACTCATACATAGGAATTCAAAATAGGCGAGAATTAGGAAGGTTCGTAGTTAGAGAGAGTATCCGCGGAACAGAAGTCTAGGCAGGGAAAACAAAGAAGAAGGGGTTTATTAAATACTCATACATAGGAATTCAAAATAGGCGAGAATTAGGAAGGTTCGTAGTTAGAGATAGTATCGACGGAACAGAAGTCTAGGCAGGGAAAACAAAGAAGAAGGGGTTTATTAAATACTCATACATAGGAATTCAAAATAGGCGAGAATTAGGAAGGTTCGTAGTTAGAGAGAGTATCCGCGGAACAGAAGTCTAGGCAGGGAAAACAAAGAAGAAGGGGTTTATTAAATACTCATACATAGGAATTCAAAATAGGCGAGAATTAGGAAGGTTGGTAGTTAGAGATAGTATCGACGGAACAGAAGTCTAGGCAGGGAAAACAAAGAAGAAGGGGTTTATTAAATACTCATACATAGGAATTCAAAATAGGCGAGAATTAGGAAGGTTCGTAGTTAGAGAGAGTATCCGCGGAACAGAAGTCTAGGCAGGGAAAACAAAGAAGAAGGGGTTTATTAAATACTCATACATAGGAATTCAAAATAGGCGAGAATTAGGAAGGTTCGTAGTTAGAGAGAGTATCCGCGGAACAGAAGTCTAGGCAGGGAAAACAAAGAAGAAGGGGTTTATTAAATACTCATACATAGGAATTCAAAATAGGCGAGAATTAGGAAGGTTCGTAGTTAGAGATAGTATCGACGGAACAGAAGTCTAGGCAGGGAAAACACAGAAGAAGGGGTTTATTAAATACTCATACATAGGAATTCAAAATAGGCGAGAATTAGGAAGGTTCGTAGTTAGAGAGAGTATCGAAGGAACTGAAGTCTAGGCAGGGAAAACAAAGAAGAAGGGGTTTATTAAATACTCATACATAGGAATTCAAAATAGGCGACAATTAGGAAGGTTGGTAGTTAGAGAGAGTATCGACGGAACAGAAGTCTAGGCAGGGAAAACAAAGAAGAAGGGGTTTATTAAATACTCATACATAGGAATTCAAAATAGGCGAGAATTAGGAAGGTTCGTAGTTAGAGAGAGTATCGAAGGAACTGAAGTCTAGGCAGGGAAAACAAAGAAGAAGGGGTTTATTAAATACTCATACATAGGAATTCAAAATAGGCGAGAATTAGGAAGGTTCGTAGTTAGAGAGAGTATCGAAGGAACTGAAGTCTAGGCAGGGAAAACAAAGAAGAAGGGGTTTATTAAATACTCATACATAGGAATTCAAATAGGCGAGAATTAGGAAGGTTCGTAGTTAGAGAGAGTATCCGCGGAACAGAAGTCTAGGCAGGGAAAACAAAGAAGAAGGGGTTTATTAAATACTCATACATAGGAATTCAAAATAGGCGAGAATTAGGAAGGTTCGTAGTTAGAGAGAGTATCGAAGGAACAGAAGTCTAGGCAGGGAAAACAAAGAAGAAGGGGTTTATAAAATACTCATACATAGGAATTCAAAATAGGCGAGGATTAGGAAGGTTCGTAGTTAGAGAGAAAATCGAAGGAACAGAATTCTAGGCAGGGAAAACAAAGAAGGTGTTTATTAAATACTCATACATAGGAATTCAAAATAGGCGAGAATTAGGAAGGTTCGTAGTTAGAGAGAGTATCGAAGGAACAGAAATCTAGGCAGGGAAAACAAAGAAGAAGGGGTTTATTAAATACTCATACATAGGAATTCAAAATAGGCGAGAATTAGGAAGGTTCAGAGTTAGAGAGAGTATCGACGGAACAGAAGTCTAGGCAGGGAAAACAAAGAAGAAGGGTTTTTTTAAATACTCATACATAGGAATTCAAAATAGGCGAGAATTAGGAATGTTCGTAGTTAGAGAGAGTATCGACGGAACAGAAGTCTAGGCAGGGAAAACAAAGAAGAAGGGGTTTATTAAATACTCATACATAGGAATTCAAAATAGGTGAGAATTAGGAAGGTTCGTAGTTAGAGAGAGTATCGAAGGAACTGAAGTCTAGGCAGGGAAAACAAAGAAGAAGGGGTTTATAAAATACTCATACATAGGAATTCAAAATAGGCGAGGATTAGGAAGGTTCGTAGTTAGAGAGAGAATCGAAGGAACAGAATTCTAGGCAGGGAAAACAAAGAAGGTGTTTATTAAATACTCATACATAGGAATTCAAAATAGGTGAGAATTAGGAAGGTTCGTAGTTAGAGAGAGTATCGAAGGAACAGAAGTCTAGGCAGGGAAAACAAAGAAGAAGGGGTTTATAAAATACTCATACATAGGAATTCAAAATAGGCGAGAATTAGGAAGTTTCGTAGTTAGAGAGAGTATCGAAGGAATAGAAGTCTGGGCAGGGAAAACAAAGAAGAAGGGGTTTATTAAATACTCATACATAGGAATTCAAAATAGGCGAGAATTAAGAATGTTCGTAGTTAGGGAGAGTATCGACGGAACAGAATTCTAGGCAGGGAAAACAAAGAATGGGTTTTTTAAATACACATACATAGGAATTCAAAATAGGCGAGAATTAGGAAGGTTCTTAAATAGAGAGAGTATCGAATGAACTGAAGTCTAGGCAGGGAAAACAAAGAAGAAGGGTTTTTTTAAATACTCATTTATAGGAATTCAAAATAGGCGAGAATTAGGAAGGTTCGTAGTTAGAGAGAGTATCGAAGGAACAGAATTCTAGGCAGGGAAATCAAAGACGGGGTTTATTAAATACTCATACATCGGAATTCAAAATAGGCGAGAATTAGGAAGGTCCGTAGTTAGAGAGAGTATCGAAGGAACAGAATTCTAGGCAGGGAAAACAACGAAGGGGTTTATTAAATACACATACATAGGAATTCAAAATAGGCGAGAATTAGGAAGGTTCTTAGAGAGAGTATCGAAGGAACTGAAGTCTAGGCAGGGAAAACACAGAAGAAGGGGTTTATTAAATACTCATTCATAGGAATTCAAAATAGCCGAGAATTAGGAAGGTTCGTAGTTAGAGATATTTTTTTCTGAAGTGTTTGGTAGAGCTCTCAATATCCACTATCAACCAACAATATCAGAGGAAATTCTTCCACTCCTTGAGAACACATAAACTCACCTCACCAACTCCTCATACTACCTATGGAGGTATTAATAATTTATAGAGATCTATGTTGAGTACAATGATTAAAATACCAACAATACATTTTTTGTAAAAAATGAAGAAAAAAATTTACTAGCAACACATTTTTGAAAAAATTTACTAATGCTCCGAAAAAAATTAAAATACCAACAATATATTTTTTGTAAAAAATGAAGAAAAAAATTTACTAGCAACACATTTTTGAAAAAATTTACTAATGCTCCGAAGAAAATTAAATTTTAGCATTAAATGACCCATGAGGATGTTCATATGCCTTTATGCAAACAACGTAACTGATCAACTTTATGACATGTACATATTCAGGAAGGAAATGGCTTTTAATTTACGAAACTAAATGAGTATTTGTGTTGTACTTTGACAACGGGTGGAATTTTCAATCCAAACTTACATGCAACTCCCGACAGGAATCCATTGGCGTAGCGTCTTTGTTTGAAAAATTATTCGTATTTTGCCAAAAATATTTCTCCTGGCTGGTAATTTATCGAATGTGCGTGAACTGAAAGAAGGAAAAAAAAATAACAACATTCGAAAGCATTCAATATATATATATATATATATATATATATATATATATATATATATATATATATATATATGTATGTATATATAATTATGAAATAGACATTTTTTTATGTTTAAACGTTCTTTTTATAGATACAAATATTTAAGTCCATTTCATAATGTATGACGTCATTTGTTTACATTTGGATACGCATCGAGCAGATATGAATGAATGAGAGAAAATCATGGAGAATTATGTTTACAAACAGTAAAATCGACCTTGCTAATCGAACGCTCCTCTGTGGCCCAATCGGTTAAGGCACGTCAGGCTCTATGATTTCGATTCCTGTCGGAGGACGTCTATTTTCTATGAAATTTTCTCGGGCATTCAGGCCGGTAAATTTTGTTAATACTGTTTATTATAAACAGAGCATTTACTTAAATATTTGTATCCATAAAAAGAACATTTTGCAGATTTTTGCATACTGTGGCGTGAATGGTAATGGACGCGAGGCTGCACGGCTGAATCAGATTGCGTTTCCAACCTTTGCTGCTGTTTATCGTCGCGTCGCAGAGGCAGGATCTGTGGCACCGCAAACTATGGACAGAGGAAGACCGAGATCCTCTCCTACGCCTGACTACGAAGAACAATTCTACACGGCGTTTTGGACATATCTTTATATAGAGATTTTAGCTCGGTGTGTCAGGAACCCGACCCCAAAGCATTTTTGATACACCCTGTATATCTAATGAATTGACAAAAAGCATTCTTCTTCTATGCCTATGCCATGCCTATTCAGAACGTAGACGATAATGGCTCTCCACAATTTCCTGTCCTTTGTACCTATTAATACATTTTGTCTTTTTATTATCTCTCCTAAACCTTCGCCCCCCATACATTTACAAAGTCTCAAGTCTCTTCTTAATCTGCGAGGAGATTGTTCAGAATTCACTGCCATATAGAAGGGCTGATATAACAGTTCGGTACTTTAGACACTGTCTTCCAGGCGTGGTGTGGCTTCCTTGGGTCTTTTCTCCAAATATTTTCATAGCAACTGCTCTGACGAGGTTTTTCCCTGGTGAAACGAATACACGAATTTAAGTGTTCTATTCGTATCTAGGTCCCACCCTTTTCAGGTTGGAATAGTTAAATGTAATCGGAACTTCTACTCCAGCGCTTTCTTCTTCTTGCACTTCCCCACAGCGGAACTCCCTTCCGTTTACTTGCTTCACTGAAAACTACAATCTTCAAAAAATTAAATGAAACTTCAATCGCCATTTTCTGTCGTCTTGAACCCCGTTCATCTTTGGTCCGGGGAGACGTAACAGAGGTCTTCCCGCAAATTGTAAAGTAAATTTGTTCATTTTTTGCTTTTTGTCGATGGAGATGCGCCGCCGTACTGGTAGTCTTTGTTTAGCGGCATATCAACACCTCTATGAGGTATCTAATGCCGAAGTTTAAACATCTTGTACTCAGTTTTATTTTTTATTTGAGACAATAATGGTTTTAGTAATATAATTTTTACTAATTAACCCATAGATAGGGGAGAAGAGATTCATAACATTTCCCAATGTTATTTGCGCGTGAATGATTATAAATAACCCAACTGGAAGACAGTTCCGAGCCAATATCCATTACACCACACGCTCACCCAAACGTACCAGAAACTGGTATTCCCAAGTAGTTACCCATCTAGGTATGACCAGGATTGACGTAGCTTAGCTTTGATGATTGTACAGGAAACGGAGTTTCACCGTGATGTGGTCGTAAACTTGTGTTTTTGTTGGTTAAGGACTGTGAAGACGATAGTGTGAGATACATGACAGAACGTAGGATAAGTGAAGTTTGAGAGAGAGAGAGAGATAAAGAGATAATTGACAGGAGTAAGGATAGGAGAAGTTTGAGAGAGAGAGGGAGGGAGATAGATAGATAGATAGATAGATAGATAGAGAGAGAGAGAGAGAGAGAGAGAAAGAGAGAAATGGCAAAACGTAGGATAAGTGAAGTTTGAGAGAGAGAGAGAGATAAAGAGATAAATGGCAGGAGTAAGGATAGGAGAAGTTTGAGAGAGAGAGAGAGGGAAGGAAATAGATAGGTAGAGAGAGAGAGAGAGAGAGAGAAAGAGAGACATGGCAGAACGTAGGATAAGTGAAGTTTGAGAGAGTGAGAGAGAGAGAGATAAAGAGATAAATGGCAGGAGTAAGGATAGGAGAAGTTTGAGACACAGAGAGGGAGGGAGATAGATAGAGAGAAAGAGAGACATGGCAGAACGTAGGATAAGTGAAGTTTGAGAGAGTGAGAGAGAGAAAGATGAAGAGATAAATGGCAGGAGTAAGGATAGGAGAAGTTTGAGACAGAGAGAGGGAGGGAGATATAGAGAGAATGATATATATATATATATATATATATATATATATATATATATATATATATAGGGAGAGAGAGAGAGAAAGAGAGACATTGCAGAAATAAGGATAAGTGAAGTTTGAGAGAGAGAGAGAGAGAGAGAGAGATAAAGGGATAAATGGAAGGAGTAAGGATATGAGAAGTTTGAGAGAGAGAGCGGGAAGGTGAGAGAGTGAGTGTGAAAGAGAGAGAGAGAGAAAGAGAGACATGGTAGGAGTAATGATAGGTGAAGTTAGGGAGAGAGAGAATGTGATAAATGCCAGTAGTAATGATAGGTGAAGTTTGAGAGAGAGAGAGAGAGAGAGAGAGAGAAAGAGAGAGGGAAAGAGATATATAGGAGTAAAGATAGAAGAAGTTTCAGAGAGAGAGAGAGAGAGAGAGGGAGGGAAGGACATAGAGAGAGTGAGACATCGCAGGTGTAAGGATAGGTGAAGTTTGAGAGAGAGAGAGAGAGAGATAGCGGGATAGATAAAGAGATAAATGGCAGGAGTAAAGATAGGAGAAATTTCAGAGAGAGAGAGAGAGAGAGAGAGAAGGAAGGACATAGAGAGAGAGAGAGACATCGGCGGAGTAAGGATAGTTGAAGATTGAGAGAGAGAGAGAGAGTGAGAGAGAAATGGATAAATGGCAGGAGTAATGATAGGAGAAGTCTGAGAGAGAGAGAGAGAGACAGAGAGAGAGAGAGAGAGATAGCGGGAAAGAGATAAATGGCAGGAGTAAAGATAGGACAAGTTTCAGACAGAGAGAGGGAAGGAGATAGAGTGTGAGAGACATGGCAGGAGTAAGGATAGGAGAAGTCTGAGAGAGAGACACAGGGAGAGAGAGAGAGGGGGGAAGAAGATAGAGACAGAGCGAGAGAGAGAGACATGGTAGGAGTAAAGATAGGAGAAGTCTCAGAGAGAGAGAGAGAGTGAGAGAGTGAGAGGGAAGGAGATAGAGAGAGACATGTCAGTAGTAAGGATAGGCGAAATTTGAGAGAGACACAGAGAGAGAGAGAATGAGATAAATGGCAGGAATGAGGATAGGTGAAGTTTGAGAGAGAGAAGGAGATAAATATCAGGGGTAAAGATAGGAGAAGTTTAAGAGAGAGAGAGAGAGAGAAGGAGAAAGAGAGAGAGACATGGCAGGAGTAAGGATATGTGAAATTTGAGAGAGATAGAGAGAAAGAGAGAGGAAAAGAGATAAATGGCTCGAGTAAAGATAGGAGAATTTTCAGAGAGAGAGAGGGAAGGAGATAGAGAGAGAGAGACATCGCAGGAGTAAGGATAGGTGAAGTTTAAGAGAGAGCGAGAGAGAGGGTAAGATATAAATGGCAAAGGTAAAGATAGCAGAAGTTTCAGAGAGAGAGAGGAGGAGATAGAGAGAGAGAGACATGGCAGGTGTAAGGATAGGTGAAATTTGAGAGACATTGCGAGAAAGAGAGAGGGAAAGTGATCAATGGCAGGAGTAAAGATAGGAGAAGTTTCAGAAAGAGAGAGATGGGGAAGGAGATAGAGAGAGAAAAAGAGATAAATCGCAGGAGTAAGGATAGGAGAAGTTTCAGAGAGAGAGAGAAAGAGAGTGAAGGAGATAGAGAGAGAGACAAATGGCAAGAGTTAGGATAGGTGAAATTTGAGAGAGAGAGAGAGACAGAGGGAAAGACATAAATGGCAGGAGTAAAGATAGGAATAGTTTCAGAGAGAGAGAGAGAGAGAGAGAGAGAGAGAGAGGGAAGGTGATAGAGAGAGAGAGAGAGAGAGAGAGAGAGAGAGAGAGAGAGACAAGGCAGGGTTATGGATAGGTGAAATTTGAGAAAGTGAGAGAGTGAACTAGAGAGGGAAAGAGATAAATGGCAGGAGTAAAGATAGGAGATGTTTCAGAGAGAGAGAGAGAGAGAGGGAAGGAGATAGAGAGAGAGACACGGCAGGAGTAAGGATAGGTGAAATTTGAGAGAGAGAATGAGATAAATGGCAGGGGTAAGGATAGGTGACGTTTGTGAGAGAGAGAGAGAGTGAGAGAGAGTGAGAGAGAAAGGGATAAATGGCAAGAGCAAAGATAGGAGAAGTTTGGGAAACAGAGGAAGGAGATAGAGAGAGAGAAAGAGAGACATGGCAGGAGTAAGGATAGGAGAACTCTGAGAGAGAGAGAGAGAGAGAGAGAAAGAGAAGGAGATAGAGAAAGAGAGAAATAGAGACATGGCAAGTGTAAGGATAGTTGAAGTTTGAGAGCGAGGGAAAGGGATAAATGGTAAGAGTAAGGATAATAGAAGCCAGAGAGAGAGAGAGAGAGAACGAGAGACATGGCAGGAGTAAGGATAGGTTAAGTATGAGAGAGAGAGAGAGAGAGACGGAGAGAGAGAAAGAGTGTTAGAGTGAGCGAAAGAGATAAATGGCATGAGTAAATATAGGAGAAGTTTCAGAGAGAGAGAGAGAGAGAGAGAGAGGGGGAAGGAGATAGAGAGACATGGCAGGAGTAAGGATAGCTGAAATTGTCGAGGGAGAGAGAGAGAAAATGAGATATACGGCACGAGTAAGCATAGATGAAGTTTGAGATAGATAGATAGATAGATAGATAGAGAGAGAGAGAGAGAGAGAGAGAGAGAGAAGAGAGAGAGAGAGAGTGCGAAAAAAAGAAAGACATGGCAGGGGTAAGGGTAGGTGAAATTTGAGAGAGAGAATGAGATAAATGGCAGGGGTAAGGATAGGGGTAATTTGAGAGAGAGAGAGAGAGAGAGGGAGGGAAAGTGATAAATGACAGGAGTAAAGACAAGTTTGAGAGAGAGAGAGAGAGGGAAGGAGATAGAGAGAGAGACATGGCAGGAGTAAGGATATGTGAAATTTGAGAGAGGGAGAGAGAGAGTGAGAGAGAGACAGCGGGAAAGAGATAAATGGCAGGAGAAAAGATAGGAGAAATTTCAGAGAGAGAGTGAGAGAAGGAAGGACATAGAGAGAGAGAGACATCGACGGAGTAAGGATAGTTGAAGATTGAGAGAGAGAGAGAGAGAGAGAGAGAGAGAGTGAGAGAGAAATGGATAAATGGCAGGAGTAATGATAGGAGAAGTCTGAGAGAGAGAGAGAGACAGAGAGAGAGAGATAGCGGGAAAGAGATAAATGGCAGGAGTAAAGATAGGACAAGTTTCAGACAGAGAGAGGGAAGGAGATAGAGTGTGAGAGACATGGCAGGAGTAAGGATAGGAGAAGTCTGAGAGAGAGACACAGGGAGAGAGAGAGAGAGGGGAAGAAGATAGAGACAGAGCGAGAGAGAGAGACATGGTAGGAGTAAGGATAGTTGAAGTTTGAAAGAGAGAGAAAGGGATAAATGGTAGGAGTAAAGATAGGAGAAGTCTCAGAGAGAGAGAGAGAGAGAGAGAGAGAGAGAGGGGGAAGGAGATAGAGAGAGACATGTCAGTAGTAAGGATAGGCGAAATTTGAGAGAGACACAGAGAGAGAGAGAATGAGATAAATGGCAGGAGTGAGGATAGGTGAAGTTTGAGAGAGAGAAGGAGATAAATATCAGGGGTAAAGATAGGAGAAGTTTAAGAGAGAGAGAGAGAGAGAAGGAGAAAGAGAGAGAGACATGGCAGGAGTAAGGATATGTGAAATTTGAGAGAGATAGAGAGAAAGAGAGAGGAAAAGAGATAAATGGCTCGAGTAAAGATAGGAGAATTTTCAGAGAGAGAGAGGGAAGGAGATAGAGAGAGAGAGAGACATCGCAGGAGTAAGGATAGGTGAAGTTTAAGAGAGAGCGAGAGAGAGGGTAAGATATAAATGGCAGGAGTAAAGATAGGAGAAGTTTCAGAAAGAGAGAGATGGGGAAGGAGATAGATAGAGAGAAAGAGATAAAGAGATAAATCGCAGGAGTAAGGATAGGAGAAGTTTCAGAGAGAGAGAGAGAAAGAGAGTGAAGGAGATAGAGAGAGAGACACATGGCAAGAGTTAGGATAGGTGAAATTTGAGAGAGAGAGAGAGAGACAGAGGGAAAGACATAAATGGCAGGAGTTAAGATAGGAATAGTTTCAGAGAGAGAGAGAGAGAGAGAGAGAGAGAGGGAAGGAGATAGAGAGAGAGACACGGCAGGAGTAAGGATAGGTGAAATTTGAGAGAGAGAATGAGATAAATGGCAGGGGTAAGGATAGGTGACGTTTGTGAGAGAGAGAGAGAGAGTGAGAGAGAGTGAGAGAGAAAGGGATAAATGGCAAGAGCAAAGATAGGAGAAGTTTGGGAAACAGAGGAAGGAGATAGAGAGAGAGAAAGAGAGACATGGCAGGAGTAAGGATTGGAGAACTCTGAGAGAGAGAGAGAGAGAGAGAGAGAGAGAGAAAGAGAAGGAGATAGAGAAAGAGAGAAATAGAGAGATGGCAGGTGTAAGGATAGTTGAAGTTTGAGAGCGAAGGAAAGGGATAAATGGTAAGAGTAAGGATAGTAGAAGCCAGAGAGAGAGAGAGAGAGAGAACGAGAGACATGGCAGGAGTAAGGATAGGTTAAGTATGAGAGAGAGAGAGAGACGGAGAGAGAGAGAGAGTGTTAGAGTGACGGAAAGAGATAAATGGCAGGAGTAAAGATAGGAGAAGTTTCAGAGAGAGAGGGAAGGAGATAGAGAGAGAGACATGGCAGGAGTAAGGATAGGTGAAATTTGAGAGAGGGAGAGAAAGAGATAGGGAAACAGATAAATTGCAGGATTAAAGATAGGAGAAATTTTAGAGAGAGAAAGAGGGAAGGAGATAGAGAGAGAGAGAGAGACATGCAGGAGTAAGGATATGTGAAGTTTGAGAGAGGGAGAGAGAGAGGCAAGTAAGTAGATAGAGAGAAAGAGACAGACAAAGGGAGACATAGCAGGGGTAAGGATAAGTGAAATGTGAGAGAGAGAATGAGATAAATGGCAGGGGTAAGGATAGGTGAAGTTTGAGAGAGAGAAGGAGAGAGAGAGAGTGAGGGAGAAAGGGAGAAATGGTAAGAGTAAATATAGGAGAAGTTTTAGAAAGAGAGGAAGGAGATAGAAAGAGAGAAAGAGAGACATGGCAGGAGTACGGATAGAAAAAGGCGGAGAGAGAAAGAGAGTAGGAGATAGTGACAGAGAGAGAGAGAGAGAGAGAGAGAATGAGAAACATGGCAGGGGTAAGGATAGTTGAAGTTTGAGGGAGAGAGAGAGAGGGGGGAGAAGTGGCAGGAGTAAGGATGGAACAAGTGTGAGAAAAGAAGGAAAAGGGAAGGAGATCGATAGAGAGAGAGAGAGACATGGCAGGAGTAAGGATATGTGAAATTTGAGTGAGTGAGAGAGAGAGAGAGAGAGAGAGAAAGAGAGACATGGCTGGGGTAAGGATAGGTGAAGTTTGAGAGAGAGAGAGTGTGAGAGAGAAAGGGATAAATGGCAGGAATAAGGATAGGAGAATTTTGAGAAAGAGAGGAAGGAGATAGAGAGAGAGAGAGTGAGAGAGAGAGAGAATATGAGACATGGCAGGAGTAAGGATAGTTGAAGTTTCAGTGAGAGAGAGAGAGAAAGGGAGAAATGGCAGGAGCAAGTATAGGAGAAGTGTGAGAAAGAGAGGGAAGGAAATAGAGACAGAGAGAGATCAAGAGACATGGCAGGAGTAAGGAGCGGTGATGTTTGAGAGAGTGGTGTGTGAGAGAGATGGAAAGAGATAAATGGTAGGAGTAAAGATAAGAAAAGTTCCAGAGAGAGATAGAGAGGAGGAAGGAGATAGATAGAGAGAGAGAGAGAGAGACATGGCAGGAGTAAGGATAGGTGAAATTTGAGAGAGAGAGCGGGAAGGTGATAGAGACAGATAGAGAGAAAGTGAGACATGGCACGGGTAATGATAGGTGAAGTTTGATAGCGAGAGATAGAGAGAGAGAGAGAGAGAGAGAGAGAGAGAGAGAGAGAGAGAGACTTACGTTGGGCAGCAGGTATCCATATCCGAATTTTCCGAATTTTCTAAAATAAAGAACCTTTTAACTGATTCTTTCTCATATTTATGCACGAACAGATTCGGATAGCGTTTCACCACTTCGAGGATGTTGACTTTGATGCACGATTTACCAGGTTCGCAAAATTGCATGATATCCGAATCATCGAGACAATCTCTCCAAAGTTTACGTTTAGTTATCTTGTCTTTAGTAGGATTGAGAGTCCATGCAACTGAGATAGTGGACGCAATTACAAAAAGACAAACGAGGTATACCGAACCAAAGGTCTGTGTCTGGGGGAAGAGAAAAATTAATGATTAATAAAAGAGAAGAGTGAGTACGAGAGAGAGAGAGAGAGAGAGAGAGAGAGAGAGAGAGAGAGAGAGAGAGAGGGAGTGAGAAAAGGAAGAGAGAGAGACATGTGGGGAAGAGCAAGAGTGTGAGTGATAGTGACAACATGAAAGTGAAGGACGAGAGAGTGAACAGAGGGACAATGATAAAAAGGGAAGTGAGAAAGAGAGAGGAAACGATAGAATGCTACATAATGGACAGAGAGAGAGAGAGAGAGAGATAGATTAAGAGTCAATGTGTGTGTGTGTATGTGTGTGACAGAGAAGGCAAATAGATGATTAAAAGAGAAAGGATGATAGACAAGAAAAAGAGAGAAAATGATAGAATGCCACATAGACACAGAGAGAGAGAGAGAGAGAGAGAGAGAGAGAGAGAGTGAGAGAGAGAAAGAGAGAGAGAGTGAGTGAATGAAATGCAAAAAGAGATAGAAATAGAGAAAGAATAAAAGATATAGGGAGAAAGAGTTTGAGACTAAACTTGTTAAAACTAATGAACGCTTGCTTTTTAAATGTATGTCATAGACAATGTTATTATAAAATTACATTGTAAATAATAATATTAAATTCATTCTTGACTTGGACTTAATAGAAAGAGAGAGAGAGAAAGAGAAAAGAAAGAGAGAGTGTGTGAAATAAAGGAAGGAAAAAGTTGGGACATTTGGTAAGATGTAATGAAAGAAATTGAGAGAGAACGAAAGAGAAAAGTATAGCGAGTGAGCGGAAAAGAAATAAAGAGAGAAGAAACAGTAAGAAAAAGGCAGACATAGGGAAGAGATAGTAAGAGAAGGAATATATATAAAGGGAATGAAGCAACAAGAATTGAGAGAGTGGGAGGGAACCAAAGATAGTGTAAGAGAAGGCGAAGTGAAACAAAATAGAAAGTGAGAGACAAGGATAAGAGAAGTGTGAGTGAGGGAGAGGCAAGGGGGAGAGAGAACAAGAGTGAGAGAGATAGTGAGAATTAATGTTATTGCAGAAGTATATTGCAAAAGAAATTACTATAGAATACATTGCAAATAATAATATAGGTATATATCAAACAATGTTACAATAAACATCCACTGTAAATACTGAAAATACATTGCAAATAATATTACTATAGAAATACATTGCTAAATGTATTTTTGAATGGAAAAGTATTTGCAGGAGTATTCAGAAGGATCTTGCTATATAACTGGAACTAAAAAATGGTGAACCATTAGTTACATAAAGTCACCATTGCTACCTGCAAAGTTTCATTAAATTGTAAAAAGATTGTAAGGAATTACAAAAATGGCTACTCAATGAATAAGTTTTGTTAGATCATTTGTTAGATCATAATTGATAAAAACAAAAAAATAAAAGTGTATATAATACCATAATACTGCCGGGCACAAATTATTAGACAAAATGTTATAAATTTGCATCGTTTATTGAAAATCACACTAAAACTATTGCACTGTATGACATATTACATCATAATATAGCTAAATTGTCCATTATAATTTGCCTTTGAAGTAAATAAAGGTCTTATTTGATGGCACAATGATTTAGTAATAATGTCCTTGTGCCATGCATTTTGTCTATATACAATTTGTAAAGCTTCAGTAAATTATAAATTTTATAAGGCAGTGTTATAAGGTTTTCACTGATCACCGGAATGAAATTCCAATGCTACAATTTTGAACCTAAAAGTAATCTTTAAATATTTTATGTCATTGTTTATGATGTCAAACCCCAACTTGCAAACTGATTGCAATACCACGTTTCCAAAATCGACCTGCCCTACTGACACAGAGGTTGCTTGAATTCGGTGTGAGATTGCTTATGTCGTCTACATATCATGTCTTGATTTCACGACCGAAGATTTTGGCAGGTTTTCAATGATTGTTATAGATCCCCCGCCATTAAATAATAAATGGATCTCCCCCCAGCCTGCGATATAAGTCTTAAGATGGAAGACAGTGTATGCTTTCTAGACTCTTCCATTTAAACCAAAGGTTTACCTGCCGTGGTCTAGACAGGTGAGACTTTAGCAAGTTCTGAGGTTGAAGATTCCATTGACAACGACATAGATCTCTTTCTATGAACGATTTCTCAACATCAAATATTTTAATAAAAGGTTTCGATATTGGCATGTCGTTATAGTTGACAAAGTGGAGCCTGAGTCAGAGGTTCCTGGGCAAACTACACTAACATGCCTAGTTATCGATATAATTAATGTCGGGAAAGCCATGACATGTCTTAATTAATAACTTTCTTTCTTTAACTCGTATTTACACAATTTACATTGTTCGGACTGTTCTCCTCAACATTAGCGTCATATTCACGACATTTCAGTCGTTGTACGTTCCAGCCTTCTTCAGGTGATATACGTTGGAATTTCGAGCCGAACCTCTTTATTTAGTCCACTGGGGTAGATTGTTCTAGTTCCACATGCCATGCCTTTTCTGAATATCTCAGTTTCAGTTATTTCACTTTTGTAACTCAACTTTTCGTTTTTGTTCACCTCTACTGTGGAACATTGAACGTTGTTTCCAATGATACATGGCTCAGTGGATAAAAGCGTTGGTTGAATTATCCAATGGCTTGACCCAAAGAGCTGTGAGTTCAATACCTGGCCTACTCATATGTATTTAAGTTTGATATGAAAATAGGAGTGAAATTTCTTACCGTTGAGAATGATTTGACAAGAACTTTTCCAGTCATCTTCAGTTTGCACCTTCACGATGGAATTATTTTTTTGCTGCTCGTTCTGTCGCCCTGTGCTGATTGTCTGAATTTTGACGTAATAAATAATAAAAATATTAAAGAAAGAAAGCAAGAAAGAAAGAAAGCAAGAAAGAAAGAAACTGATAAAACGTAAGTATAAATACATAATTCGCAATCTATTGGATGAAAATATCATGAAATAAATTGGTCCTAATTTTAATCCAATTACGTCCAGTGAAATTATTTATGAACATGTTTATGTGAGCGGAATATTTTTATGCGGACATGCCATCACTACAGTTTTGGGTTACCAATGAGATCACCTCTCAGTGGAATTATGACATGCATCTTAGAATTTCTCGAAGCCGGTCCTTGCCGCAACATTTTACCCAAACAATCAGCATACTTTCATTATATTGATCATACTCTACGTATATTTCCTCGTGATACTGATTTACCTGACCTAGTAGATCAACTAAATAAAGTCGAATAGAATTTACATAGGGAATGGAAGAACACAATTCTTTACCCTGCCTAGATATCAAGCTACACTGCGTTAACAACAGTTTAAAACTCGGTGTTCTCCGGAAATCAACCAACAAAAATGACCTAATAAATTTCTATTCCTATCATAACAACAAAATAAAATCCGGCATAATCATCGGATTCTAACTAAGAGCACTAAGAATATGCAGCCCGGATTATTTACAAGAGATAGAAAAATACATTGAAATCACGTTCAAAATTTTCTATTTTTACCCTAATTATTTTACAATTCAAAACAAAAAATTACAAAGCAAAAATAAATAAATAAAAAAAGCCTCTCCTGAGAAACCCAATGAATCCCAAAAATATATTATCCTGCCTACTATTCTGTCACATTTACAATCGAAAAGAATCTATCTAAACTCAACACACACACACACAAATATATATATATATATATATATATATATATATATATATATATATATATATATATATATATATATATATTTGTACAAGGTGTCCCAAAATAAAGTATACACTTTTTGAATCGTTATAACTTATTCAATTTATGTATTTTGACATGTAAATAAGATTAATACGAGAGAAAGAATACACATTTAAAGAATTTGAGAGTAAAATATACAAAAATCATAGAAAATTAACTTTAATAAGATAAATGTTACTTGGGGCAATGGCCGAATGTTCATATAATGATGAGTTCACATCAAGTGCTCAAACTGGTTGCCGTTCTGTTCAATACACTTTTCATATCTTGAAGAAATAGACCTACAAACGTCCAGTATCATTTCCTCTGGTATTTAAGCACATTCTTCTCCAATTGCTACTCTCATTTCAGCCTTTGTTTCAGGTTTCCTGCTGTAAACTTTGTCTTTTAGAATCCCCCACAAAAAGAAATCGAAGGGTGTCAAATCTGGTGATCTAGGTGGGGATTCAAATGTCCCTCTTCTTCCAATTAATCTGTTTGGCAGATTTTCATCCATATAAATTCTCACATCACGGTAATGTATTATTAACTATTAATATTTAAAGAGTGTATACATTATGTTTGAGACACCCTACACACACACACACACACACACACAAACACACACACACATATATGTATATATATATGTATATATACATATGTATGTATATATGTATGTATATATATGTATCTGTGTATATATATGTATATATATATATGTATGTGTATATATATGTATATATACATTTGTATATATATATATATATATATATATATATACATACATACGTATATATATGTATATATATATAAACCACTAATATTATCAATATATATATATATATATATATATATATATATATATATATATATATATATATATATATACACACCAGGTTTTATGATATTAGTCAATATTTTCATGATAAAATTACGATAAAATAAACAATGTTGGGAAAATTTTCAAAATATGTTCGCATTAAATGTTTATATCTTTTCTATTAGACATAAAACGGAGACATCGGTTTTTTATTCTTATCAAGTAATAAATTGATCTAAACATTTATTTTTTTAAAATCATTTCAACCAAAGGAAGGCGATAAAGCCTCTAAGATGCAAGGTCTTATTGAATGTGAAAGAATATAAAAACATTGTTAAGCAAAGAGGACAGTAAGAGAACTGGAATAAAGGAGACAGAAGATGATGCATGTTAACTGGAAAATAAGAAGGCGGAAAAGAGTTCCATAAGCAAGCACAATAAAGAACAGGAATTAAGTAGACAGTAAATAACGATTGACATTGCATTTACATTTTTGAAGATCAAACTTAATTGGGAAGCAAGAAGCTGAAATAGAACCGAGAAGAGTGAGAGAGGTAACTGTTAGCATAAAACTTATGGTTACATCTAGCAATCTAAAATGTAAAAGGAAGGGACCTATCTGCCAATCTAGTACTGCACTTTAATCCATAAAGTCTATGCACTGAAGCAGGCAGCTCACCAAAACAATTACTATGAAAATATTTTTAGAAGAGACATAGGGAATATGCCTTACGATGCAAGTCAATATTTTCACAATAAATTTGGTATTGATTAACTGATGATGGGAAAATTTTCGAAATATATTTACATTAATGTTTTCTATTGGATATAAACTGGGGGATAGGTTTTCTATTGTTATTAAGTAATAAACTGACCCCTCCCTCTGGAATTAGTACCCAATGTTAGATTTTATGAAGTAAATCAATGTTTACACAATAAATTTGGTATTAACCAACCGATGATGGGAAAATTTTCAAAATATATTTACATTGATGGTTTCTACGGGACATAAACTGGGGGGATTGGTTTTATTATCTTATAAGTAATGAACTGATCCCTCACTAAAAGTACTACCCAACATCAGATTTTATGAAGCAAGTCAATGTTTACACAATAAATTTGCTATTAACCAACCGATGATGGGAAAAATTTCCAGATATGTTTACATTATTAATGTTTTCTACTGGACATAAAGTGGGTGATCGGTATTCTATTCTTATAAGTAATAAGCTGATTTCCCACTAAAAGTACTACCTAACATCAAATTTTATGAAGCAAGTCAATGTTTTCACAATAAAATTAGTATTAACCAACTGATGATGTGAAAATTTTCAAAATATATTTACATTGATGGTTTCTACAGGATATAAAGTGGGGGATTGGTTTTATTATCTTATAAGTAATGAACTGATCCCCCACTAAAAATAATATTCAACATCAGATTTTATGAAGCAAGTCAATGTTTTCACAATAAAATTCGTATTAACCAACTGATGATGGGAGAATTTTCAAAATATATTTAGATTAATGTTTACATTAATTATGGATCACCCAGTGAGGACCGAACAAAATATCATATGAGTTCCAGTTTATAATATCTAGCCTTATTAAAATATATAGATAATAATTTGTTTTGAGAATGTCCAGTTTTATTATACAATATAAGAGCAATATAAATTTTTAAAATATATTTCGAATAAATATTTGTTTTCTACTATACATAAAATGGGCGGAGTGATCGGTTTTCCATTGTTATTACGTAATAAACTAATTCTACCCTCGAATTATTACTCTGTGTTAGATTTTATGATGCAAGTTAATGTTTTTTATTATAAAATTATTATTACTTAACGGACAAATAAAATATTACAAATGTACTTAGATTTACGTCATAAAGATATCAGGAAGTTCGAGGGTACTCTGACGCAGTGCAATGGTTAGCACGTTTGTCTCGCCAGATCAATTAAGACTGAGAAGTGAGTTCGATCCTCATTGAGTGTCATTTCGGACGTGTTCTAAAGCTACGCTACGTTTAGAAAATATCCGTTATGACAGCAAATCTCTATTATCAGAATAAATAACTGATTTTAGTAGAAATATCTCCAATGAATTATTTGAAGTTGCCAGATTTGGTAACCATATTGGAAGTAAATGTGTATAAGAGTATTGCTCTTGGAATTTATTTTTAAACTTTTTAGATACATAAAGACTGTCATTAGAGAAAAAAGATATTTAGTTATTGAGTGATGCGAAAATAAAGTTGGAAACAGCAAAAAATAATTAAATAAATAAAAGATCCGAGAAAAAAAAAAGAATACTTCGATCCCTTTATTGATATGTCAGATTTATCAAAAGCCTTGACCCTGCGGAGGTTACTGATCTCTAGTTCTAAAGAACCTTGGCTCAGACCTGTCTCCAATGTTGGTGAAGCTGCTTAAGAAAAAATGATTCCCAATCCTATTGGCTTGGGCCTTGTATTATGTTAAATAACAGCAAGAAAATAGAAGCTTATATATTTTTAATCATTTTACCCCAAGTAAGGCAATAAAGCCATTCAGGCGCAAGAGGCTACTGAGTGTTAGAGAAAATGGTAAAAACTACTATTAAGGAAAGAGGACAACAAAAGAATAAGAATTAAGAAGACAGACGATTGACATTTCATTTAAATTTTTGAGGATCAAACTTGACTCGAAAGCAAGAAACCGGAAGAGAGTTCTGTTAAATAATAGTTTAGCAGATTATTATTTTTAGGGGGAATTGAATCTCAGCTGCGAATTCCGGAGGTTGACATTCGAGGTCAGATGCAGGCCAAAATAAGTTAGTCGATTTTGATTGGTTGATCTAGCGTGGGAAGGAGATAGCAGAAAGTTTTCAGAGAGTTGGTACTTACACATCAAGTAAATTAGACGTGTTGACTTTCGTGTCTGGAGCGGCATGAACATTAATAAAATAGGTAAGTAAAAAATTCTCTGTGTTGGAGGCTTTTCACTGCCAAGCCAAATCAACTAGCAATTGCCGGCCAAAAGAAACGAGAGAGAATCTAAGCAACAGTTTCACAAGTGAGAAGGGCAAGAAGTGCAATAGAAGAAACTGTTAGCATAGAACTTACGGTTACATCTAGCTTTTTCAACTGTAAATTGATGAGACCTTACTGCCAATATCTTCTTGGTGCTAGTTTAAACTAACACCATTTCACCCGGCTCCCCGTATATTAAGACCATCCCTTACCTGACTTTCCCCACTTCACGGATCACAAGATTTGTTATCTCTATATCAGCTCGTCAGTTTTCTAGACGTATCAAAATCCTGGGATCTACAGCGGCTACTGGTCCGGATAAAATCTCTGTAGTTGCTCTCAAGACCTTGACCCGGAACTGTCTCCTCTCTTGGCGAAATTGTTCAACCTCTGCCTTAAGAAGAAAAGTGCGCCGCGCTCATGGAAGGTGTCTAGTATGTGCCCCGTATTCAAGAATGCAGCTGACCCCTTGTCCCCGTTACAATATCACACCCTCATAGTAATATTTTTGAAGCTATCATAAACAAGAAATTCGTTGAACACCTCAACAAAAACAAATTGTCATTTTGTGGAACAAACTCCCGAGAGAATGCTTCCCTGTAAACAATTTTGGCCAATTGAAGTCCAGGGTCAACTGGTTTCTGTCCTATTTGTCCTCATAGTCTTCTCTTATTTTTCTCTGTCCTACAATTTCACTCTGTATGCCTCTACCTTGAGTGGCTGATTCTGTCGAAACGTGAAAATTGCGGCAATGCTGACCTTTAGACACCGGGTCTCTCTGAAGGGTGAAGCTTCTTCTAGTCGAACGCATGTGGCTTAATACAAAGAAAATAATTATATGGCCGGGTCGTTACCAAAGAAGAAAAAACCATATCAGTCGGCAAATTTTATTCA
This sequence comes from Acanthosepion esculentum, assembly GCA_964036315.1. Classification (NCBI taxonomy): domain Eukaryota; kingdom Metazoa; phylum Mollusca; class Cephalopoda; order Sepiida; family Sepiidae; genus Acanthosepion; species Acanthosepion esculentum. Next base: position 101,974,393 of record OZ038495.1, on the reverse strand, counting down.
GTTTCAACCTTCTCGTAAAAGGCGGCTCTAGGTAAGCGAGGAAACGTGAGGGGAGGTGAGGAGGCGAACGGTCTAACCGGCATGTGCCTTCCTTTCGCGTGGCTGTCCTCTGGTTTAGGCTGCTAGGGGTTACTATCTTATAGAGATAAAACCTTCTTTATCATGTCAGCTATCCTCTAAACAGGTTATTCATCGAAAAAAAAAAAACAAGGTTTGGTTGACCTGGTTTTTGAGAGGTCCGCTCCACTTAGTTTATGACACTATTTGACAATGGTAAATGGAAAGAAAGGGGTTAAATAAAAACAAAAAACATAACCGGGAACGATACGAGAAGTGTTAACGAGTAGAAGAACGGATAGACCGAGAGAAAGAAGGAAGATTTCTCTTTTCAAAAAGAGAAAATCTTAATTTTTAAAAGAACCAGAAAACATTGCTTGAATGAAAGTGATATTACCACAAGGAAGCCATGTGGTGATCTTTAAGCTGACATCTGATTAATGACACATTGTAAGTAAATTAAGGGAATAGAGTTTCTTTGTATAACCTAGGGAATTTGGAGTGCAATGACTCTGGCAGGATTGTGGGGATGGCTGACCAGAGGAACCAGCTGGTAAATTTCTGATTTTTTCCAGACTTTTGGTGATCCAAACATAAAATAAAGAGAAAAATTTAAACAATCCGAACTAAACGCTCTCTAATATTTCATCTCAGGCTCCTGTTTTGAGAATTTAAAAAACTACAGAAAGGAAACTGCAAAAACTCCCACAGAAGGCAGTGAAGAAAAGCGAGAAGAAAGGACTAAAGACCAACTTCAAGAAGACAGAATTGCATGGTTGTTAGCAAAAGGGACAGTTCAAAATGCAAATTACAAATTGGGGATATGAAAATCAAACAAGTACAAAAATTTAGATATCTGGGCATATTTATTTAACAGAAGGAAGAAAGTGAGTATAACACTGAAATCAGAAAGTGCATTGGTATCACCAAAGATGCATTCCGAAAGCTAAGCAGATTATTAAGAAATAGAAAAAAAACTTTGTTAGAAACAAAGAAAAGAGTTCTGAACTGTTATGTGATATCTGTCCTCCTGTATGGCAGTGAGTGCTAGACAATCACCTCAAAGATGAAGAAGTGACTTGAAGCAAGAGAAACAAAGAAAAGAGTACTGAACTGTTATGTGATATCTGTCCTCCTGTATGGTAGTGAGTGCTGGACAATCACCTCAAAGATGAAGAAGTGACTTGAAGCAAGAGAAACAAAGAAAAGAGTACTGAACTGTTATGTGATATCTGTCCTCCTGTATGGTAGTGAGTGCTGGACAATCACCTCAAAGATGAAGAAGTGACTTGAAGCAAGAGAAACAAAGAAAAGAGTACTGAACTGTTATGTGATATCTGTCCTCCTGTATGGCAGTGAGTGCTAGACAATCACCTCAAAGATGAAGAAGTGACTTGAAGCAAGAGAAACAAAGAAAAGAGTACTGAACTGTTATGTGATATCTGTCCTCCTGTATGGTAGTGAGTGCTGGACAATCACCTCAAAGATGAAGAAGTGACTTGAAGCAAGAGAAACAAAGAAAAGAGTACTGAACTGTTATGTGATATCTGTCCTCCTGTATGGCAGTGAGTGCTAGACAATCACCTCAAAGATGAAGAAGTGACTTGAAGCAAGAGAAACAAAGAAAAGAGTACTGAACTGTTATGTGATATCTGTCCTCCTGTATGGTAGTGAGTGCTGGACAATCACCTCAAAGATGAAGAAGTGACTTGAAGCAAGAGAAACAAAGAAAAGAGTACTGAACTGTTATGTGATATCTGTCCTCCTGTATAGTAGTGAGTGCTAGACAATCACCTCAAAGATGAAGAAGTGACTTGAAGCAACAAGAGAAATGTGGCTCAACAGATGAATGCTGAGAATAAGATGGACTGAATATATGAGCAATGACAAAGTTTTCGAGAAAATGGAAACAAAAAGGAATCTTATAATTAACACCAGGAAGAGACAGTTGAAACTATTTGACACTGGTGAATGGAAAGAAAGGCTTAAATCAAAAACATAGCTTGGAACAAGGCAAAAAGGGTTAATGAATAGAACGATGGACAGACTGAGAGAAAGAAGGGAGATTTCTCTTTTCCAAAAGAGAAATCTTAATATTTAAAAAACAAAAAAAACAGAAAACATTACTTGAAAGAAATTGATATTATCACAAGGAAGCCATGTGGTGATCTTTAAGCTGACAGCTGATTAATGAGGTATTGTAACTAAATTAAGAGAATAGAGTTTCTTTGTATAACCTAGGGCATTTGGAGTGCAATGACCCTGGCAGGATTGTGGGGATGGCTGACCAGAGGAACCAGCTGGTAAATTTCTGGTTTTTAAGAAAAATCAGGCTGAGAAAATTTCGCTTACGGGAAATTTCAAACGGTAATTTTAATTAATGACCATAAGTTAAGCTACGCCAAGCGGTCAAGAGCCAGATTGGTTGAAAGGTAGCCAAGGTGGCAGGCACAAGTGAAATATCAAAGAATGTGGAGGAATTGCCTACACCCATTTGGAAGTGTTGGTGTGAGGTACCAAAATGAAAGAGAGATATCCTTCGACCACTCCTCATGGAAGAGGGGATCTCCTCCAAATTGGGCATGTAATTAATTTCCCGGAACCAGAAAAAAATTGGATCTTGTTAGCAATTAGGGGGATCACCAGAACCCCCATGCCGCGTTGCACACCACACCATTTTCAGGCAACCGTCCATATAAGCAGGAGATCGAAGCAGCCTAGAGACAGCTGTTCCAGATGCCGGACGAGAGACGACAGCTTACCTGATCTCACGTGACTTCCTGCCTGAAAAAGAAAGCCCCGATAAAGCCCTGTACCAGAAAACTTGTTCTGACTTAGCTAAACCAGCCGTTTGACTTACGAAGCGGAAAGGGTCGATATTTTTTCTGCATGAACTAATAATTTTTAATATCAAGAATTAACCAACTCCTGTACAAAGTTCGTTTAAATAAAGACATTTATTATTTTTTTACTCGGGACTTCACTCTACCCGGACCAAAGCATTACGACAATTCCCGTTGACGATTCGATCTTTGCCAGTCTTATGATCAAAATCAAACACAACGTGGGATAAGGCAAGGCTTGGATGGAAGCAGACAACTCAGCCGCGGGGATTGGACATCGAACAGAGCGCCCGAGAAGAAACAAATAGTAATAGTAAATACAAAAAATGCCTGCAATAGGATAGATGCAGACAACCACATCCTGTCGAGACCTCTCTGCTCCAAAGAAAAATATGATATGACAAAAAAAAAAGACAATTTGTAGAGAAAAAACAAAATTCGTTTTTTTTTGTACGCCTCGACTTGCTCTTATGTTGTAAACGTCATCAACTCGGTTTGTTTTCCTTGATTTGAATTCTTAAGAATTTCTAGTTTCTTTGCACTCTTTTAATCAAATTCTGACCAAGAATGGCAACTACGAGTCCAAATATTTCCATTAAAAAAAATCATTCGTTGGAACTACAAGTTTTTTTTTCTTTTATGTTGTTGGCATTTTTTATATAGTAGTAAATATTTATATTATTTCAGTTTGAGATTAATTTATGCATTAGATATTTTAATGGCCGAATGATTAGAACGTTCGCATTCTGACCATGAGACCCGGGTTCGAATCTCACTATGGTCGATTTATCAGATAACTTCCTGATGATATCGGAATCGAGGGGTCGATCCTAGCGTGCGGCATCTTTGGAAAGTGTCTGAAAACCATACCACGGGTTTATCTTGTGAGTGAAATTGGGGAGACGGAACCCTTGGGTACCATCTATAACAGTACTAGCACGAAGGCTTGAGCGTGTTGGCCTTATTCAAATTGTTGATCATGCTAGATAACACGCTCTTTCCCAGAACCTGTAACTAAGGTCTTTTCAGCAGAGTTACAATATAAACCACAGGTGGGCCCTGTGGGTGTTGAATAAACACAAATGCGCCTGAGCAAGCGCCTGCAAATGGGATTGGGTAGCCGCCGTAGTCGACGGGTATCCTCAAATAGGTGGATGTATACATACATATATTTTAAATAATAGATCTTGAATTTAACTTCTCTATTTTTTTTGTAATTTAAAAAAATATTTATAGTAATGCATATTGGTTTAGGAAATAAATATTTCTTTTGGGAAAGGAGATATTTCTAAAAATCTTCGGCACAGAATTATATTTTGGTAAGATACGATACTGGCATCACTCTCAAGAATTTTCTGTTTAAGTAAGTTACTTTCTCTTTTAATAAGGGTGGCATTCTTTAGATCGAAGTTCTGGTTGTCGATGTTTCTTTCTATGACTAATGCATTTCAAAAATTGGTGTATATAAGCTCTTTTTGTGTTCATAGATACGTTCTTTTAAATTCCTGCAAGTTTCCCCAATATATTGTAACGGAGAGTTTGTGAGAGTTTATTTTATAGATAGCCGCTTAGTGGTATGGCTATTGTGCATTTGATGATATACATAAGAGATTTGGATGTGGTTGTAATTATTTTGATGTTGTTAAGATTGAATAAATTGTTTTGGGCTGTAGATGTTAAGGATTTAGTAGGTAGTATTATATGTATCTGGACTGTAGATAATAAAGATATAGTACGTAATATTATATGTATTTGAACTGTAGATGTTAAGGACTTAGTAGGTAGTATTATATGTATTTGGACTGTAGATGTTAAGGATTTAGTAGGTTGTATTATATGTATTTGGACTGTAGACGTTAAGGATTTAGTATTTGTTATTATATCTATTTGGACAGTAGATAATAAGAATTTAGTAGGTAATATTATATGTATTTGGACTGTAGATGTTAAGGATTTAGTAGGTAGTACTATATGTATGTGGACTGTAGATATTAAGGATTTAGTAGGTAATATTATATGTATTTGGACTGTAGATAATAAGGATTTACTAGGTAGTATTATATGTATTTGGACTGTAGATAATAAGGATTTACTAGGTAATATTTTATGTACTTGGACGAGATGTTAAGGATTTAGTAGGTAGTATTATATGTATATGGACTGTAGATATTAAGGATTTAGTAGGTAGTATTATATGTATATGGACCGTAGATGTTAAGGATTTAGTAGGTAGTATTATATGTATTTGGACTGTAGATAAGGATTTAGTAAGTAGTATTATATGTATTTGGACTGTCGATGTTAAGGATTTAGTAGGTAGTATTATATGTAATTAGACTGTAGATAATAAGGTTTTAGTAGGTAGTATATGTATTTGGACTGTAGATAATAAGGATTTAGTAGGTAGTATTATACATATTTGGACTGTAGATGTTAAGGATTTAGTAGGTAGTATTATAAGTATGTGGACTGTAGTTGTTAAGGATATAGTATGTAGTATTATATGTATTTGGGCTGTAGATAATAAGGATTTAGTAGGTAGTATTATATGTAATTAGACTGTAGATAATAAGGTTTTAGTAGGTAGTATTATATGTATTTGGACTGTAGATAGTAAGGATTTAGTAGGTAGTATTATATGTATGTGGACTGTAGATATTAAGGATTTAGTAGGTAGTATTATATGTATGTGGACTGTAGATATTAAGGATTTAGTAGGTAGTATTATATGTATGTGGACTGTAGATATTAAGGATTTAGTAGGTAGTATTATATGTATGTGGACTGTAGATAGTAAGGATTGAGTAGGTAGTATTATATGTATTTGGACTGTAGATAATAAGGATTTAGTAAGTAGTATTATATGTATTTGGACTGTAGATGTTAAGATTTTAGTAGGTAGTATTATATGTATTTGGACTGTAGATAGTAAGGATTTAGTAGGTAGTATTATATGTATGTGGACTGTAGATAGTAAGGATTTAGTAGGTAGTATTATATGTATGTGGACTGTAGATATTAAGGATTTAGTAGGTAGTATTATATGTATGTGGACTGTAGATAATAAAGATATAGTACGTAATATTATATGTATTTGAACTGTAGATGTTAAGGACTTAGTAGGTAGTATTAAATGTATTTGGACTGTAGATGTTAAGGATTTAGTAGGTTGTATTATATGTATTTGGACTGTAGACGTTAAGGATTTAGTATTTGTTATTATATCTATTTGGACAGTAGATAATAAGAATTTAGTAGGTAATATTATATGTATTTGGACTGTAGATGTTAAGGATTTAGTAGGTAGTACTATATGTATGTGGACTGTAGATATTAAGGATTTAGTAGGTAATATTATATGTATTTGGACTGTAGATAATAAGGATTTACTAGGTAGTATTATATGTATTTGGACTGTAGATAATAAGGATTTACTAGGTAATATTTTATGTACTTGGACGAGATGTTAAGGATTTAGTAGGTAGTATTATATGTATATGGACTGTAGATATTAAGGATTTAGTAGGTAGTATTATATGTATATGGACCGTAGATGTTAAGGATTTAGTAGGTAGTATTATATGTATTTGGACTGTAGATAAGGATTTAGTAAGTAGTATTATATGTATTTGGACTGTCGATGTTAAGGATTTAGTAGGTAGTATTATATGTAATTAGACTGTAGATAATAAGGTTTTAGTAGGTAGTATATGTATTTGGACTGTAGATAATAAGGATTTAGTAGGTAGTATTATACATATTTGGACTGTAGATGTTAAGGATTTAGTAGGTAGTATTATAAGTATGTGGACTGTAGTTGTTAAGGATATAGTATGTAGTATTATATGTATTTGGGCTGTAGATAATAAGGATTTAGTAGGTAGTATTATATGTAATTAGACTGTAGATAATAAGGTTTTAGTAGGTAGTATTATATGTATTTGGACTGTAGATAGTAAGGATTTAGTAGGTAGTATTATATGTATGTGGACTGTAGATATTAAGGATTTAGTAGGTAGTATTATATGTATGTGGACTGTAGATATTAAGGATTTAGTAGGTAGTATTATATGTATGTGGACTGTAGATATTAAGGATTTAGTAGGTAGTATTATATGTATGTGGACTGTAGATAGTAAGGATTGAGTAGGTAGTATTATATGTATTTGGACTGTAGATAATAAGGATTTAGTAAGTAGTATTATATGTATTTGGACTGTAGATGTTAAGATTTTAGTAGGTAGTATTATATGTATTTGGACTGTAGATAGTAAGGATTTAGTAGGTAGTATTATATGTATGTGGACTGTAGATAGTAAGGATTTAGTAGGTAGTATTATATGTATGTGGACTGTAGATATTAAGGATTTAGTAGGTAGTATTATATGTATGTGGACTGTAGATAATAAAGATATAGTACGTAATATTATATGTATTTGAACTGTAGATGTTAAGGACTTAGTAGGTAGTATTAAATGTATTTGGACTGTAGATGTTAAGGATTTAGTAGGTTGTATTATATGTATTTGGACTGTAGACGTTAAGGATTTAGTATTTGTTATTATATCTATTTGGACAGTAGATAATAAGAATTTAGTAGGTAATATTATATGTATTTGGACTGTAGATGTTAAGGATTTAGTAGGTAGTACTATATGTATGTGGACTGTAGATATTAAGGATTTAGTAGGTAATATTATATGTATTTGGACTGTAGATAATAAGGATTTACTAGGTAGTATTATATGTATTTGGACTGTAGATAATAAGGATTTACTAGGTAATATTTCATGTACTTGGACGAGATGTTAAGGATTTAGTAGGTAGTATTATATGTATATGGACTGTACATATTAAGAATTTAGTAGGTAGTATTATATGTATTTGGACTGTAGATGTTAAGATTTTAGTAGGTAGCATTATATGTATTTGGACTGTAGATAGTAAGGATTTAGTAGGTAGTATTATATGTATGTGGACTGTAGATAGTAAGGATTTAGTAGGTAGTATTATATGTATGAGGACTGTAGATATTAAGGATTTAGTAGGTAGTATTATATGTATGTGGACTGTAGATAGTAAGGATTTAGTAGGTAGTATTATATGTATGTGGACTGTAGATAGTAAGCATTTAGTAGGTAGTATTATATGTATGTGGACTGTAGATAGTAAGGATTTAGTAGGTAGTATTATATGTATGTGGACTGTAGATAGTAAGCATTTAGTAGGTAGTATTATATGTATTTGGACAGTAGATAATAAGGATTTAGTAAGTAGTATTATATGTATTTGGACTGTAGATAATAAGGATTTAGTAGGTAGTATTATATGTAATTAGACTGTAGATAATAACGTTTTAGTAGGTAGTATATGTATTTGGACTGTAGATAATAAGGATTTAGTAGGTAGTATTATACGTATTTGGACTGTAGATGTTAAGGATTTAGTAGGTAGTATTGTACGTATGTGGACTGTAGTTGTTAAGGATATAGTATGTAGTATTATATGTATGTGGACTGTAGATATTAAGGATTTAGTAAGTAATATTATATGTATTTGAACTGTAGATAATAAGAATTTACTAGGTAGTATTATATGTATTTGGACTGTAGATAATAAGGATTTACTAGGTAATATTTTATGTACTTGGACGAGATGTTAAGGATTTAGTAGGTAGTATTATATGTATATGGACTGTAGATATTAAGGATTTAGTAGTAGGTAGTATTATATGTATTTGGACTGTAGATAATAAGGATTTAGTAGGTAGTATTATATGTATATGGACTGTAGATGTTAAGGATTTAGTAGGTAGTATTATATGTAATTAGACTGTAGATAATAAGGTTTTAGTAGGTCGTATATGTATTGGGACTGTAGATAATAAGGATTTCGTAGGTAGTATTATACGTATTTGGACTGTAGATGTTAAGGATTTAGTAGGTAGTATTATAAGTATGTGGACTGTAGTTGTTAAGGATATAGTATGTAGTATTATATGTATTTGGGCTGTAGATAATAAGGATTTAGTAGGTAGTATTATATGTAATTAGACTGTAGATAATAAGGTTTTAGTAGGTAGTGTTATATGTATTTGGACTGTAGATAGTAAGGATTTAGTAGGTAGTATTATATGTATGTGGACTGTAGATATTAAGGATTTAGTAGGTAGTATTATATGTATGTGGACTGTAGATAGTAAGGATTTAGTAGGTAGTGTTATATGTATGTGGACTGTAGATATTAAGGATTTAGTAGGTAGTATTATATGTATTTGGACTGTAGATATTAAGAATTTAGTAGGTAGTATTATATGTATATGGACTGTAGATATTAAGGATTTAGTAGGTAGTATTATATGTATTTGGACTGTAGATAATAAGGATTTAGTAGGTAGTATTATATGTATTTGGACTGTAGATAATACGGATTTAGTAAGTAGTATTATATGTATTTGGACTGTAGATGTTAAGGATTTAGTAGGTAGTATTATATGTAATTAGACTGTAGATAATAAGGTTTTAGTAGGTAGTATATGTATTTGGACTGTAGATGTTAAGGATTTAGTAGATAGTATTATATTTATTTGGACTATAGATGTTAAGCATTTAGTAGGTAGTATTATATGTATTTGGACTGTAGATGTTAAGGATTTTGTAGGTAGTATTATAAGTATGTGGACTGTAGATGTTAAAGATTTTGTAGGTAGTATTATAAGTATGTGGACTGTAGACGTTAAGGATTTTGTAGGTAGTATTATGTGTCTGTTTTTATATTATTTATTGTCATCATGTTTTTTGTAGTTGTATATTTTATATGCTTTTCTTTTAGCATTGTGGATGAAATAATGAAAGTCTTGAAAGTTATTAAATTTGTTTTTATGTATTTTTCTTCCTCGGGTAAATATTGAAATTGCAGATTCTTGAGCTCTTAAATTAAATACTAAAATATTTCAAGGTTTGTTTCTGTTGCAGTGCTGAGTATAGCATTTTCCATGATTTACCTTGAATTTTAGTTACCCTGATGTATATTAATGAGCGGTTTTAAATTTTAAAACTAAGGTCATTTTTCTGTGTATAAATACTTATAAATAAAATCTTTACATTTGCCTTGATAACGCCCATTAGGTGACGAAGCGCATATTTTTTCTTTATTCATATATATATATATATATATATATATATATATATATATATATATATATATATATATATGTGTGTGTGTGTGTGTGTGTGTGTGCAAATATATAGAAAATAAGAAAGAACACGTTAGGTAAATAATCCGAAGTTCTTTAGTATTTTTGTTTTTATTTTTTAAAAACAGTGCTCAATACAAAAGTAGAACCTAAATTATATATATATATATATATATATATATATATATATATATATATATATATATATATATATATATATATATAAATGGCGGTTTATGTTTGTTTTTCTGAAACAAGTTGCCGCCTAAACCCGTGAACCAATCTTGATGAAACTTTGCATTTACGTTAAACTAACATTCAGTTTGTCACTAGGCTCATTTTGTTTTATAAATATCTATAATAGGACCGCTAGTGTCCTTAGATTGCAGCCCACCGCCGGCTCTACGCGAAACGCTGTTTACATGTGTTTAACCGAGGCGATAATTGGTCTCACAAATTTTTTATAATTTAAGATACACGTGTTACGAAATAATAACTCTTAAAATTCCAGTCATATATGGATCTTTGTTTGATTAAAAAAAGTTCGGAGACAACATCTGAACGAATCGATTAATTAAAATCTCTATTTACACATTTATTCAGCATAATCTTTCTTTGAATACGATCTCCCTAGTGTTTTGATATTGCAAAACATTCATTCGTTTCAAATTTCGCCATGGCCATCATTAAATTCGCCAGGTTCGAATTTATTAAAGACAAAGAAATTGGCTCGATCCATTCAATCATTTATACGTAAAATAACATTTAAATTGAGCTTATTTGCGAATAGATACTTTACCTAATCTCATATTTCAACCTACCCTTAAAAAGTCATATCGTGATTGCGGAATAACAACCTTCTTGGACTTTCGTGCTATGTCTCGTCTGCATAAGAAATCTAGCTGTGGAAATAGACATTCTTCTGAAAATATGCAAACGTCTTTAATCGGCATGAACCACGTACCTTCACCATTAAGTTTTACCTTTAATTACAGCGATTTAGTTAGACGATATCAATTCCAATCACTACGAAAAGCGAAACTGAAATCAGAAATTTAATAAAGAATTTTTTTAAAGCTTTCACACCATTCAATATTGAAATCTCTGTATTTCATCCATCAGTTTGGCAGATGCATTTCCTCTAACGAGACAATGTAGCGCATCCTGGGCTTCGAAATCCCCGATCGGTATCCAATAGTGTTGATTCTAGCTGTTTATCTTGAAAATGGCCAGCGTGTATATTTTACAGAAGATACTGCTCGAAAAGTAGTTGAGAAACCAGAAACCTCTTCGACAGCTTTCTTCAAATTATGCCAAAGTGACCTGTTTGTCAGAACACTGCTGTATGTTGAGGTTTCTGTCGACTACCCTTGGGCACACAATAGATGGAGCAGGTGCAAGCAAGGAGCACAAGTTGGGGGTTGGGAAGAAAATGCTTCTCCAGAAGCTGGAACATCGGGCGGGTTTACACTGTGCACCCCAATCAGCAAGATTTCTTCTTTCTGCATCTATTACTGCACACTCTCAGAGGTCCTACATCATTCACAGGTCTGTGAAAACACAAGGGATAAATCTGTACGACCTACAGAGAAGCTTGCACCAAATATGGACTACTGGAGGATGATACTGAGTGCTGATACACTGCAGGAGGCAGAACAGCAGATCACCAACTCAGCTGTTGATGATATGTGGCTTGGGTGAGCCAATCAAGCTTTGGGCAATCTACAAAACCAGCATGGTAGAGGACATCCTACAAATGATTCAAAGGCAAACCTCAGCGGAAATTGTCACGTTCAATGGTGCCATTTACAATGAGGTATTAGTAGACCTGTTATGGTCCAAGTTCCTTGTACCACGGTGATGGTACAAGGTAGAACCAATGAAGAATAACTCGAACACAGGTATGGAATAACACAGATATATTACAAACAGAAATATTTACAAAGAAGTAGAAGTATTGGTAATGAATATCAGATTTGGTTAGAGTGAACTATGTTGTCTCGACAAGTATCACTATTCCAATGTCTTACAGTAATCATCTGACTGCGACTCTGTCTCTGACTGACTCTGACTCTGACTTGAACTGGACTGAACTGTACTGCTGCTCCCTCTTGAGGCGCAGTATTTATGATGTACGGAATAGTCCATTATTATTATGGGTAAGTCCCCATAACACCCCCCCTTCCGAAGCTTTTGCCTAGCAGGGGTTTTTAATATCTTTTTTTTTATCTATTTCCAAGGGTTCTGTGAACTTTCTTTTTCGAGACGATTTTCTTGGTTCTGGCATTGTTTGCGGTCTTTTTATATCAAATGTATCGAAAATTGTATCCATTACCTCTTCTTGAGGTGGACCGTTAGCATCCTGTAACGGTCTCTTCCTTATTTGGTTTACGTGTCTTCTATGTGAGAATTTTTGTCCCTGTACTATGTAAACCATATTGCTGATTCTTTTCTCAATTATCCCTTGCTCCCAGTAAGATGTATTATTTTTATATGCTTAAAAAAACCTTTTTCTCCTGGGAGGAATTTTCTTTTTGGTGCGTAGGACTGTGTTACTAGTTTCGTTTGACTTGGTAGCAATTTATCAAAAGCTGATCTGGTTTTTCACTTCTGCGGGTGATAATGTTGATGGTGTAGCATTATTTGGCGTAATTCGATATACCTGAAGAAATTGCTATAATGCTTTTTCCGTAGGCACATCATAGGCTTTTCGTAACGCTCTTTTGAGTGTATCAACAAATCTCTCCGCTTGCCCATTCGATCTTGGGTGATAAGGCGGGGATTTTATATGTTTGACTTGATAAATTTCTCAAAACTCTTGGAAGTCTGCTGATGTGAATTGCGTTTCATTATCTGTGACTAGGCAATCCACTACACCAAACCGAGCGAATAGCTCGTGGAGGGAATTTATGGTCGTTTCCGAAGTTGGATTTTTGCATCGAAACACCTCCGGCCATTTACTATAGCTACCCACTATGATTAAATAGTAGAAGCCGTCAATTGGTCCCGCATAATCTGCGTGTATTCTTGACCCCGGACGATCAGTCTCTGGCCATGGCTTATGTATGACTGGCGGTGCTTTGGCTGCTAAGTTGCAACCCTTGCACATTTCCACCATCTGAGTAATGTCCTGGTCCATGTTCTTCCAATATACATAGCTTCGCATTAGCGACTTCATTCTATTTAACCAGGATGGCCCCTGTGGAAATCCTTTAAGATTCGCTTTTGTAATGTTTTGGGAATTACAAACCTTTCGTTGTAAAGTAGCACATTGTCGCATAGAGAAAAGCTGTCCGATATTTGCTCATTTTTTCTGCTATTTTTGCTTTTGTTTCATTTATAAATTCGTCATTTTTGGCTTCATTTTTTTATGTCTTGCAGTGTGACTGGGAGGTTTCTAACTGTACAACATAGTACTGTCCTGATATCTTCTTCATTTCTTAGGGCTGCGATTACCGTATCTTCCAATGGCTCTGTCTTTGTTGGTATAAGTCTCGACAGACCATCCCCATGCCCGATCTTTTTCGTTGGTAAATACTCCAATCTGAAATTGTAGTTCAAAAGAATTGTTCCCCATCTAAGTAACCTATTTGCAGTGTAAACCGATAGACCTTTTTCGAACCAAACATTGTTAGTAACGGTTTGTGATCCGTCTGCAGAGTAAAATGTCTACCATAGATGTACCTATGAAACCTTGTGACTGCGAAGATAATAACCAGAGCTTCTTTCTCTATTTGTGAGTAATTTTTCTCCGCTGGATTTTAGTGTTCCAGAAGCATGTGCGATGGGTTTTATTGTCCCATCCGGCATTTTATGTAATATACACGCGCCGACTCCGTAGGCGCTCGCATCACTTGCTGCAATAATTTCTAGTTTAGGATCGTAGTGTGTCAAAAATAAATCTGAAGTTTTAATTATTTCGTCAAATGTTTTCTGGCATTGATCTGTCCACTGCCAAACTTTTTCTTTCTTTAGCAGCTCGTTCAGTGGTACGCGAAGTTTATGCAGTTGAGGTATGAATTCCTGGTAGTAACTCACTAATCCTAGAAAACTTTGTAGTTCTGTTATGTTCTTAGGAACTGGCATTTTTTTTATTGCTGTTGACCTTTCAGGGTCTGGTCGTCTTCCTTCTTGATCCTTATTACCAAGGTATTTAATTTCCTTCATGAAGAAATCGCACTTATTTTCTTTTACTTTGAATCCATAGCTTTGTATTCTCTCAAACACTTAAGTTCCCATAACAAGACCTGAACACCTGAATGCCAGATATGGGAGGCCAAGGAATTGCCACATTTGGCCTACTTCAACCTGAGCAGCCGGTAAACAATCTCGACATTGAGTACATGCGGAAGATCAGCTATGACACCGACGAAATGACAGCGTATATAGTTGAAAACCAACAGAAACTGATGGAGGATAAATTTGGTGTTTGTAACACCATTGTTTCAAGAATTGAAGGTGAAAGGGGAGATCTATTCTTCCTCGATACCAACTTCTGGCTAAACTGCGCCAAATCTCTATCTATAAAAGGCAGGATGTGTGTGTGTGTGTGTGTGTGTGTGTATGTGTGTGTGTGTGTGTGTGTGTGTGTGTGTGTGTGTGTGTGTAACGAATGCAGGGCCGCAATTTTCGACGGATTTGCACCAAAGTTTATATGTACATGCTCCAAGTTAGTGGGAAGGCCAAGACCGACTTTGCATTTCCCAACTGCCATCGATAGTGGAAATAATCGATTTTTTTCATGCTTCTACGGCAGTTTTCATGTAGTTTGCGGCCATTTTCTACTGGCAAGAGTGAGAGCTTATAGCTGGCTGCCACGAATAGGCATGAAGATTCCATTGGCCAGCGTGAGAGCCAACAGATGACAGACACGAATGTTAACTAGCATACCAGCATGCAAAAAAAAAAAATCGATAGCTGCATTCGTCACAAGTGGGAAAAATTTAAATCTGCATGGCACTTTACTCCAATTGGCTCATTCCCTTGCTTAAACTCAACGTTGATTCTGATTCCGCAGAACTGGGTTGGGCGTGAAAAAGTATTTGTTGTTAACATTCTTTTTTCATTCGGTTTTTCCAGTTACGAGTCCTTTTTTAAAGCTGATCGTTTTGTGTTCATTTTGTTTAGTTCTTTTTTCGTAACAGATTTAATGTTTAGTATAGAGCTTAAAAAAATTCGCAGTGTGAGATAGGCAAGAAGTAAGGCATGTAGCAAAATCAGCACGGCAAAGTGCACTCCTTTAAAGGCAAGTAAGGGCAAAAATATTTTAAGTCAAGTGATAGCGTACGATTTTTGAATCAAGCACGGGCAACGCCGGGCCATGCTGCTAGTGTAACATATTGCTCTAGCAGTGGCGTCAAATGGAAACGCTGCAATCTTGATAAGTGGTGATTGCACAACTCATTCGTGCTTCAAACTCCCTTTGGATCTGTCTAGGAAAGCAACCTGCAACTTCAGTCGTGGTTCTATAAAAGGAAAACTACTCAGTGATTGCAAATTGATCATCTGGGATAAGGTGACAATGAGTCATAAGGGTTCCTTTGAGGCTCTTGACACGGCACTTCACGGCTCATGAGATGTGCAACAGTCTTGCTTCCGCCCAAACTCGTCCAGTGATTCCGTCAACACCAATATAAAGGCTTTCTACACGCAGAACAGTGTGAAAAAACTGAGACTCCCAACCAACATGAGAGTGTAGCTCAGTGGTGATGAGGAAGCTGGTACTTTTTCTAAGCAACTATTGGATTATTTACATTATTCGGACTATTGTCCTCATCTTTGTCGCCATGTTTATCACAACGTTTCGGCCGTTGTATGCTCCGGCCTTCTTCAGGTGGTCGGAATGTCGAACTGAACCCTTTATTTCGCTCACTGGGGTAGACTGTTCTAGTTCCACGTGCCATGTTTTTAATGGATGTCAGATATCATTTATCTCCTGATAATTTCCCTCTGAAAGTTCTCCACTGCCTTAACAAGGACACATGGCACAGTGGATAAAGGCGTTGGTTAGATCCAGTGACAGGACCCAAAGAGTGTGAGTTCAATACCCATCTCACAATTTGCGCCTCAAGATTAGAGCACCAATAATGCTGATGGGAAACCTGGATCCATCGAAGCTTTGCAATGACATACAACTTACAATTAAGAAGATGATACCAACAGTCTTGAAGGTGACAATACTGACTGGCAAAGCAAGCGGTGAGTCTGTATTTATTCCGAAAATTCTACTTATTCCCTCAGATATGTCTTTCCAGTTCAAGCGGCTGCAATTCACAGTGAAACTGAGTTTTGCAATCAGCATTAACAAAACTCATAGGCAGTCCTTGGATGTGGTAGGCCTTAACCTTGTAGAACCGGTTTTCGCCCATTGCCAATTTTATGTGAGATATTCAAGAATCAGCAATCCCATTTATTTATTTATACTACATATAGAAAAAAAAAACAAATATTGCAAACTTGATAAGAAGCACCGAATCATCAGGTCTTTATGATAATGTTAAGGAGTGCATGTAAAGTGGAAAAAGACAACCAAAAGGACAAATAATCATATCATAATTATATATATATATATATATATATATATATATATATATATATATATATATATATATATATATATATATATATATATATATATATATATATATATATATATATATATAACCAGACTCTCTATCACAAATGCTATAGCACATCAGGCCCCAAATGACGGTTCCGTATAGGATACAGGTTCGATTCCTGTCGGAGGGTGCATATTTTCTATTATATATCTCGGACATTCAGGCCAGTAAATGTAGTTAATACCGTTTATCATAAACAGAGCATTTATTTAAATAATTGTATCTATAAAAATAACGTATAAACAATAAGTATATTAAACTTAGCCCATTTCATAATATATGACTTCATTTGTTTACGTTAAGATACGCTCCAAGGAGATATGAGCGTTCGGGAGAAATCATGGGAAATTTGTAGTTTAAAAGAAGTAATTTGACCATGCTAACCAGACGCTTCCTCTGTAACGAAACTTTATAGGACGTCAGGCTATATGAAAGTTCCGTGTAGAATACAGGTTCGACTCCTGTCGGATGACATAAATTTTCTATGAAATTTCTTGGAGATTCAGGCCGATGAATGTTGTTAATACTGTTGATTATAAACAGAGCATTTACTTAAATATTTGTATCTATAAAAACAACGTACAAACAGATAATATATTAAAATAATTGTTGGACTTAGTTTATTTCATTATATATATATATATTATAATTGATTACAATAAAAACATTTTACATCGCTACACAAAAGCTTTCATGTTTCAGTACTATAATTGTATTTCCTCAGGCGATGGTAGGTAACTTGTGATAAAACTAATTGAATAGGGAAATTTGAAATCAAATCCTTACCTCTTTTCGGAAGATAAAGGTGGACACAAGGTCAAAATTTTTATCAAAAGTTATCTACAGTAATTAATTCTGGTCTTATGTCCGCCCCCCAAAAAGTAACGATTTGTTTTCAAATTTCCCTAATAAATCATTATTATCAGAAGTTATTTCTACAGTACTATATATATATATATATATATATATATATATATATATATATATATATATATATAAAAAGAAAGAACAGTAAGATATAAAATCCGGTGTTCTTATAGATATTTTTATTTTTACACAATAGTGCTCAATGAAAATTTACAGAGCATTAATATTATAAATTAATTGATTTAAAATATGTTATTTTCCCTACACAGTGATAACTATGTTTCAGAAATGGAAGCTAATTTTGTTATTAAACCAAAGACATTAGTTCCATTTCCTCGTCAAGCGAATTTTTACTCCAATCAAGGTAATAAAGCCACAAAGACGCAAGAGTTTTACTGAGATTGAAGAAGACAGTGAAAATTTTATTGAGGAGAAAGGACAATAAAAAGAACATGATTCAAGGAGACGGGGAATGGCGATTGACATTACATTTAAATTTTAGGCGATCGAATTAGGGAGAATTTGGGAGGAAAGCAAGTAACTGCAAAAGAGTGTGGGAGAAGAAGCTACTTACGGTTACTTCTAGCCATTTTAACCGTAAAAATGATGAGACCTCGCTACCAATGTCACACGTGATACACGCTTGGGCGATCAGGCATCTTTCGATACATGGCTAACGAGGCAGAAGATATTCCTGCAGTAGGTTGCCGTTACTTTCTGCGGTAGACTGAATAACAACCAAGGCTATAGGACCCAGTCCGTTCTGCTATTTAACCCATAGCTTGGAGGGGAGAAGATATGGAATCATACCTTTTCCCAAGGGTACTTGTGCGTAAGTGAATGTAACGAACTCGACTGGAATTCGAACTTGGTTCTCCGATTTCCCATGTCGGACCGATATCCAGTATCACACTGCGTTTCAATTCATAAAGTCGAGCTATCGAAGATGAAAGCTTACCAGAATAATTGTCATGAAAGTATTTATATTTAAAGAAGAAGCTTTATTATGGCAGTGGGAATGTGACTGAAGCTGACATGTCAGGTCTGGACCGATAACATTTTCTTTGGATATTGACAACAATATCTACATACATAGCAAAAAGCATTCGATCAGATGGGGTAGCACTGTTTGATGTACGGACGGGCCATAGAGACGAATGCAAGCGTCTAGACACAGTTTGTCGAGACGTGTTAATGCCAATTTAAAATTTCTCGTGAAATGCTTGCCGCAGTTCGAAAACGGTCCTTCAGTGCTAAGCGTCGAAAGATTCTTCTTCACTTGCCGTTGTTTTCTCTTGGGCTACCCACCTTCGTTGGACTGGTTAAGCGACCAGTGTTTTCGTACAGTTTCACAATTCGGCTGACAACACTTTTGGAACGCTTCACTTGTTCAGCAATGTGGGCAATTGTGTGATTTTCATTTCGCCGTTTGACAACATCAGCTCTTAAAGACTTGTCAACTTTTCGTCTGCTCGCCATGTTGGAAAATGACGTCGTGATGATAAAAAAAAAAATCTTTATCTTGACCTCGCTTATCAGAAATTCAGATTATATGCGTTATTCTCACATATTTCCAGATTTGTTCCTTAATTTTAGACACTTGATATTTGAATAAAGAATTAAATGAATCAGAACTCTCTCTTTGTCTCTGTATCATTCCTAATAACTGACAGATTTAAAGCACAACTCAACTGCTATTTGTCTACATTGAGGGAATATTTCAGAAAAATCGGACTTAGATTTTTTGAGATATAAAAAAAACTTAACCTCAGTACCTTG
>OZ038495.1:101947532-101952532 GCA_964036315.1 Acanthosepion esculentum | reverse complement strand
CACGAAATTACCGGATGGTCATTTGGAGAGACTCAGTCAATTATGACGCGTGGTACATGACTGACGAGGCGGGGGAGGGGGAGAAGAAGCGGATTCATAACTTTCCCAAGGGTTATAGTACATTAATGTAATGGATTCGACTGGAATTCGAACTCGGCTCTCCGATTCCTCACTCCAAGCCGCTATCCATTATTCCACCGTGCCTGCATTCAGTCAGTCATGGGCCATCCGTGATACACGCTTAAGCGATCATGTATCTTTCGATATATGACTGACGAGGCAGATTTTTTCTCGCAGTAGTTTGGCATTTGTTTCTGCGGTAGACCAGTTGCCATCCAAGGCTATAGATCCTGTTAATTACCCATATCTGGGGGAGGGGAGAGAAGAAGAGGATCCACACCTTTCCCAAGGGTATTAGCACGTAAGTGAATGTACTGCATTCGACTGGAATTCGAACTCAGCTCTCCGATTCCTCACTTCAAGCCGCTATCCATTACTCCACCGTCAGTCAGTCAGTTATCTGTCATGCGTGCTACACGCTTAGGCGATCATGTATCGAAAGATACATGACTGACGAGGCAGATATTTTTCTCCGCAGTAGTTTGGCATTTCTTTCTGCGGTAGACCAGTTGCCATCTAAGGGTATAGAACTCGGTCTGTCCTGCTATTTACCCATAGTTTGGGGGAGGAGAAGAGGATTCATGCCTTTCCCAGGGGTAATAGCACGTAAGTGAATGTAATGGATTTGACTGGAATTCGAACTCGGTTCTCCGATTCCTCAATCTGAGCCACTATCCATTATGATTTGAAGAGACTAGTAACTGGATAAGGAGAGTAGGATAAATGCTTTAGAAGAAAATTAAAAACGAAACGCGTTAAAAATCATCTTTTACAATAATAAAATTAAGTACAACTCCAAGGAGTATCGAACCCATATTTAACTAGACAAGATTCAGTAAAATTGTGCAAAACGAAGAGCCCCAATCCTATCCACTTCCCACCGATAAGAAGAAAACATTATTAATGTGCCAGCCGAATTTCTTTTGTTCCGAAGAACTTAGAATTCTGAAGTTTTGTTTACAGTTCGCTATCTGTAGATAATGAGTGTAGTCACAGAAAATAAATCTCGGATTTAATTTTTCTACTTGAATAAGTGAGCAGTGACGCCGGGGTACAACCATAGAATTCCCTATATTCTCAATATGACACTCAGCTTGATTAGTGTATACACGGCACATACCCCACAGCTAGATGGGCGTGACATTGTGACAGTTTTTGATAAAACAACACGTAACCTTACAGGTTGGACTCAGTTACGGATGTCCCCCGTTTGGTTAGCCCAGTTCGGTGACCGGCTAAGAGAATTGGGCTAATTTATGGGGTTCCACGAAGATTTCTTCAATCATAACTGTTTGTTCTTCCTTTTTAAGACCATCCGTTCTTAACCAGGTATTTATGTTGAAGACCCAAGTGTTTAGTCCTGTCTTAATAGCAAGTAACCCGACAGGTCCGACGAAATAATACTGGCAAGTGCTCTTGAAAATGACCTCCAATCAGTGGTTAACTGGGACAAGGAATGGTTTGGAAATTTTAACACCTCCAAAACAAAACGACTTTCATTTAATTACCAGGGAGAGCTGATGCTAACCTCCAGATGAGCAACTCTTTGCAGCTTCGTGGGCTCAGGTTTTCCACTGACATGAAGTGGAATGATTATATTGAATCAATTCTTAATTCCACTGCTTAGAAGATTTGGTACGCTGTGCCGTGCCAGACATTTTTTCTCGTCAGAATCCATCTTGCACATTCACAAATCTACTATTCGTTCGTGCATTGAATATTTCGTCTCGGGCATCTACTAAGCATCTCAAGATTCTTGAAAAGATACAAACGGTGTCTCGATAGCATGAAATTAAGCGCGATACTAGAATGGCAAGGTCTCATCGTTCTGTTGTTTGACAAGCTTGATGTAACTGTAAGTTCTCTATTCTCATAGTTTCTTTTCTCGCACTCCTCGCCTGTGGAAATATCTTCCGTTTTCTTGCTTTCCCGCCATCTACAATCTACCAAAATTTAAACACAACGTCAATCGCCATCTTTTCCCCTGAAGCCTGTTCTTTTATTGTCCCTTCTCTTCACAAAAAGTCTTCTCATTTTCGTTCACTCACCCCTTGCGTCCTAGTTGCATTAAAATATCTCCTTCTCATATTCTTTCTTTTTTGAATATCTTCTGAATATGATTACCACCCATAATTCTTTATTTTTTACTTCCTTAAAATGTATTAGTGATTCCTCGTTGAATTTCTGAAGATGTCTTCCGTCCTATAAGCATAATCGTTTTCGTTCTTACTACATTATGGGAGCAGACGTAGGACAACAGTTAGGACAGCATGCAAGAGGTTTAAATCAAGCCAATAACATTAAGCTAAGCTAAGAAATTTTAACTATAAGAAGACAGAATGTATGTCCATCGGCAAGAGTGATAGTTAAAGGTCCGAGCTAAAATGTCGCAAAGGAAAGCGAGAAGAAAGGACTAACTGTTAAATATAAGGAGACAGAAGGTATGGTCGTCAGTAAGAGAGACTTCTGAAGGTCTTATTTAGAGAGTGGCAAAGGTAAGCGAGAAGAAAGGACTAACTGTTAAATATAAGAGCATAGAAGGTATGGTCGTCAGTAAGAGAGACAGCTGAAGAGTAGCAAAGGAAAGCGAGAAGAAAGGACTAACTGTTAAATATAAGAAGACAGAAGGTATGGTCGTCAGTAAGAGAGACAGCTGAAGAGTAGCAAAGGAAAGCGAGAAGAAAGGACTAACTGTTAAATATAAGAAGACAGAAGGTATGGTCGTCAGTAAGAGAGACAGCTGAAGAGTAGCAAAGGAAAGCGAGAAGAAAGGACTAACTGTTAAATATAAGAAGACAGAAGGTATGGTCGTCAGTAAGAGAGACAGCTGAAGAGTAGCAAAGGAAAGCGAGAAGAAAGGACTAACTGTTAAATATAAGAAGACAGAAGGTATGGTCGTCAGTAAGAGAGACAGCTGAAGAGTAGCAAAGGAAAGCGAGAAGAAAGGACTAACTGTTAAATATAAGAAGACAGAAGGTATGGTCGTTAGCAAGAGAGACATCAGAATGAATCAGGTAATAGCAATCGACAGTAAGTATCACAGAGATCCAAAGTCACGGAATAACCAAAGAAGCCTTTCAGAAACTAAGCAAAAGAAAAAATACGAAACTGTCGTTAGAAACAAGGAAAAGAATGCTGAACGGTTATGTCACATCTATCGTCCTGTATAGCAGTGAATACTGGACAATTTCCTTGCGGTTGATAAAGGAACTAGAAAGCGACCGAGATGTGGTTCTATAGACGAATTAAGAGAATACCGTGGGCAGAACATGTGAACAATTAGGACGTTCTGAAGAAAATGGAAATTAGACAGACCTACTTACAATCAGAAAAATTAAAATTTCTAGGACACATTATGAAGTAAGACGGCTTGAAAAATTTAATACTCACAGGGTAAACTGAAGGAAGGGGCAACTTAATGAATTTAGGTGAGTAGATAACATAGCATAGACAAGGAGGGAAGGTAAAAAGTCAAACTTTGCTTAGAGCTACAAGGGCGAGGAAGTTGTGAAGGGTCATATTCGCCAATGTCTCGAAGGAGCACGTCATAGAAAAGATGACCATTCGAAAATCTTATATCGGGAAACTTGAAATTTATCAATAGTTAACAGCATTTTGGAGTCAAATTTTCTGTTTGCAATTCTAGTCGTTATCTCTGGTAAAGAATTCGAGAAAGATGGCGACTATTTAACAAGGGATTGGCGTTCTTTAAGCTGCATTATCAAATGATATTGATTGTTCGATTATAGACGACAGTCACGTTGCAAGAATTAAACAAATCCACTTGATGTGTTCCTATTGGCCTGTTAAAGCTTCCCACAATGCAAAGCACATTTTAATTATGTCTGTGTTTCTGCTATTGGATAGATGTGCATGTGTGGATAGATTTTGGGTGCACTTGAAAGGAGATATAATTCTATTTGTGAATCTTCGATAGTCTTAAAAAGATTTTATTTTCAGAGATATTGATATTAAAACTCAACATTTTTTATATAATCTCAGTTGGGTTTTGGTTCGTACGATATTTAACTACCGGAATAATCTCACTCTCGCTCTCTCTCTCTCTTTCTCTCGCTCTCTCTCTCACCCCTCCATATATATATCTCTTGAAAATACATTTCAATTGAGCACTGTTGAGTGATAAGCTAATTCTATAAACAACAGCCACCTGCAATAATGCAAAGCTCTTCAGTAAAATGAATGGAGCAATTTGGCTTATTGGCATTTGTTTACATTTGTAAAAACAATATGCTAGATTTAGTTGTGTAACTCTACCGAGTGAAGATAGCTCTGGCTGACACCAAATTAGTTGTGTTTCAATCTTGGCTTGAGGCATTCGAAAGTCTAGTCGCACTGAGGAGCTGTGATACAGCGAAACAGTACTGTCTGTGAATGACATATATATATATATATATATATATATATATATATATATATATATATATATATATATATATATATATATATATCGGAAGTTTGCTTAACGGAGCCTTTACTAAGTGATATGTGCATAACTCCTGCATTGGTTTCTGCTATCATTTTTAAATTAGCTCTCCACAAAGCATGTTGGTGTGACTGGACCCTTCCAGTCGTCCTAAAGAAATGTCCTTCTTCGTGGGCTCCTGTTCTCGCCAAACTTTATAACAAATTCCTCCCTCCTTCTTGCTTTCCAGTTTGCTTGAAGTCTTTGTAGTTCCTGTTTTTAAAGAACTCCAATGTGGTGTTCCTGCTGTATATCTAGAGATTCTTAAAATCCAAAGAAGGGTCTGTAATATAATCCATCCTAACCTGGCATCTCGACTTCAGTCCCTTCCTCTCTTCCCCGCTGTCTTTTCTACACATATAGCTTTTTCCCCAAAAACTGACACTTTCTTGAACAG
>OZ038495.1:101935032-101945032 GCA_964036315.1 Acanthosepion esculentum | reverse complement strand
GTGCTCGGACGAACTACATTCCCTGGTCCTGTCGAGCCAAAACTTCACAGCAAGAACACGCCATGTCACTTACATATTAGTAAACCACTCACATTCCCTCCGTACACCATCAATGAGAAGTAAGTTTCTTCCCGCGAACCACTGCCCTGTGGAATAGATTCCCAACAAGATGTTTCCCCGATCACTAAAATCTTAACCTGTTCAAGGCTAGGGTTAACCATTATCTTCCACTTCTATACGCACAAGTGCTCTCCAAACGTATCTCTCTACCTCAAGTGGCCCCCGGGCCTTGTAAAGGTTGAAGCTCACTGTAAAAAAAAATTCCATTCTTTTTGTGCAGCCTCATTCCCAATAGCTGTTACACATGATGTTATGCTGGACCGTTTCAAAAGTTCAGCTTCCCAAAGAATACCTGGATGCTTTCAAAGAAATTCTAACTACCACACAGACGCCACATCATTTCTTGACAATGACTGCGAAAGTCGAATGTACTTGATAACAAAAATAACAAAATATGAAGTTCGGATAGTTTATCCACTTCTTTGAGCACCACACTGAATACCTTATATGAAAATTGGAAAACTATAATAAAAAATTAAACAGAGAGAGATATATTTAGTTCTTTTAATCAAATTTGTTCTTGTATATATATATATATATATATATATATATATATATATATATATATATATATATATATATATATATATATATATACCGGGTGTAACAGCAAAATTGACCAAATCTTGTAACAACTTAATTATCCATCCCACAAATTGTTTAATATCTAAAAAGCAACTAAACTAATTGAGTTTCTTTTCGCCAGGTTTTCAGATAAGACGTTGCGCCACCATTTTGCGTAAGAATCATTGAAAAACCCTTTCAGTTGTCCAGCTGAAAAGTGAGCCGTTTAAAATTGTTTTGTATCAGACGCACTGTCTTCCCAAATGAGCAACGGTGAGAGGAAAAAGATCATTCAGTAATGGTACCAACTTTCATAGTCTGGCTTCCATCTTCAAAGTCCGTTCAAAAACCATCGAGAGAACGGTGAATAAGTTTTAAGAACAGGGAACAGTAGAGAGGAAAATTGGATTAGGAGGTCACAGAAGGAAGAGGGATCATCATTTCAACTTAGAGTTAAAGAGATCAATTAGAAAAGATCCAACTCAATCTATAAGACGTTTGGCACCTGAGAGTGGAGTTCAGCTATGACAGTCCAAAGCACAGTGAAAAAAGACTTGAAAATGAAATCGTACATGAAACCTGTGAGGCACCTTGTTACTATAGGACAGAAAGTGAAAAGGTTAGAGAGAGCAAAGATCATCTTGAATAAGTTGGAAAATTATCCTTGAATATATATATATATATATATATATATATATATATATATATATAAACTTTATTTCAATTCTTCATGAGCTTCTGATCCTTAGCTATTATTAATTAATGATGAACATGTCATTTTCGTTTATGATCGATTTCATCACGATTCTTCTGTTAAAATTAGAGAGTAATTATACATTATTATTGCTCAAAGCAGATTTCAGTTGTGTTATAAAAACCACGGAGATTTCCAGTAAGATATCTTTAATCATTTTTAAGATACAACAGTTCGGAGCTTAATCTAACAATTGGACAATTTTGCTGTTACGCGATATTAAATTATCTTCTGCATTCTTAATTCCTCTGCTTTTATTGTTCTCCCTCCTTAATAGCGTCTTTTTTTCCTCATATTCTCCCCCCGCCCCTCAGTGACCTCTTGCTTGAAGTGAAATGATTAAAATAGTCTGGTAATTTCCTGTTGTATTGGTGCTTCACTAACTGAACCTAGGATAGAACTCATGACCACTAGATGACAGTAATACATGCATGACCAACTCCTATATATAGTATGACACAGTTTTGAAGGTCGTTCGTAGTGTGTTTTTTTTTTTAATATAAAAGGCTCCATAAACACACCGCTAATCCTCTTCGATGGCACAGTGGATATATGAATTGGTTATATATGATGAAAGGTCGATTTTGGAAGTGGATTATTGCACTGAGTTTAAATGATAAATGACACATGCTAGTTTATATACAAACCGTTAATGTTTTTTGAGGAAATCTGTTTGAAGTTTATTAAGTTTACGTTCAAAATCATAGCGTTGCAATTTAATTCTGGCGATCAGTGAAAACAGCCTTATAAAATTTATAATTTACTGAAACTCTACACATTTCATCTGGACAAGACGCTACAAATTTCATCTGGACAAGACGCTACAAATTTCATCTGGACAAGACGCATGGTACAAACGCATGATTGTACCATCAAATAAGACCTTTATTTACTTCAAAGGGAAATTAGACTGAACAATTTAGCTATATTATGATGTAATATGTTGTACAGTTCAAAATTTAAAACATTTTGTCTTATAATTTCTGCCCAGCGTGTTATATACACGTTTATCTATTTTTTGTTTTTATTAACTATGACCTAACAAATAATGTAAGATCCTATTTAAAAAGTTAGGTTTAGGTTCAAAATCATAGAATTGGAATTTCATTCCGGTGATCAGTGAAAGCCTTATTATAACATTTATAATTTACTCAAGCTTTACAAATTTTATATAGACAAGGTGCAAGGGACAAGCATACTGTTACTAAATAAATTCTAACAGTTAAAATATAATCCTTGAAAATGGCTAAATGTATAGCCGAAAGCGCTCGGATAAAAAGAACATTCGGACAGTTTTTATATAATTTATCATCTGAAAAGAAAAACATTATTAGATCGCACGATAAATTATATAAAAATCTAAATAAAAGCACCTTGTTTGTACTTTTTAATAAAATGTGCATGAAAGAAGGATTGTTGCCTAATTATATATATATATATATATATATATATATATATATATATATATATATATATATATATTCAGGATGTTGTTGCTATGACTCTTAATTCCTTGGGGAACACAGGGCCGCAAAACACACCTCAGCATCGGACTTCGTTCGGGGCGACCCTCTTCAGCTCGGCCCATGTTGTGCCGGCTGCCTTCACCTCTGCCCCATCACTTCTGCGCCAATTCTGTTTTGGTCGACCCACTTTTCGCTTCTAGTCAAGAGCCTGCCTGATGACACAAGAAGCATGCTTGCGGAGTGTGTGGCCGATCCATCCTCATTTCCGTTTCTTGATGTCAATCACGATTGGGGCTTTTTTAGCCTTTGTACTGCACGAAACAATAAAAATCCAGAGAAGTACTGATGGCTGTTTTCTTTCCTGTTTTAAGCATTGTTATAACTTTGCCTTGCACTACAAAATTACTGCCGTATCCATCCACTTTTACGATGATGAGACTTAGGCACTCATAGTTGAGGCAGGAAAAAGGGTCCGGGCATTCTAAAAGAGAAGGCAACTCTGCATCTCCTGCTGGAAGCACAAAACGACTATGTACAGAGCAAGGTCAAAAGACTCGTGGGCCGATAGGAATCTCTCCTCGCAAGCGTCGGAAGATGTGATGGTTTAGTGACGTCTCACGGCATGACAGCCTCGGCAAGGCCATCATGCATTATTGAGGGCGAACACAAACGGGGGCGGCAAAAACAAAAGCAGATCAGGCAATATCAAAGTGTGGACAGACATGACAATCCCGGGACTCTTGAGAGACAACGCAAGCAGATCATCCTGGAGGAGGCTGTCTGTTTCTTCTGCCCTTAGGTTCGTGTGACGATTGAAGCAGACAAGGGAAGGATGGTGATAACGATGCATACCTTTGATAAGACAACAACATGTGAAAGGAGCTGGTAAGACTATGTTACTTTAGGGGTTATTTCTGTCGTTCGGAATTTCCGTGGTTCTTCAGTGACCTAGACCAAAGTGGACCAGATTAAAGAGGTCGGACTGAATTGCTAAATTTTCTTCCGGACATAAATGGAAAATTTAAACAAGAATAACTTACTCTCATTTTCAGTCCGTTTCTCGTTGTATAGGCTCGCTTGATATCTCATTGTATAAGCCCACTAGATTTCTCATTGTATAAGTTCATTCTCTTTCTCATTCTACAAGCTCATCCTCTTCCTCAATGTAAAAACTCATTCTATTCCTCAATGTATGAAGTCATTCGATTTCGTATTGTATAAACTCATTCGATCTTTCATTTTATAAGCTCATACTTTTTCTCACTGTATAAGCTTTTCGATCTCACATTGTATAAGCTCGTTCTCTTGCTCGACATATAAGATTTTCGATTTCAAATTGTATAAGCTCGTCCTCATTCTTGCTTTAGAAGCTTTTTGATCTCACATTGTATAAGCTCGATCTTTTTCTCGCTGTATAAGCTTTTCGATCTCAAAATTATGATGTTGTTCTCTTTCTCTCTTTATAAGTTTTTCGATCTCACATTGTATTAGCTCGTTCTCTTTCTCGCTGTATAAACTTTTCAATCTCACATTGTATAATCTCGTTCTCTTTCTCACTGTATAAGCTTTTCGATCACGCATTGTATAAGCTCATTCTCTTTCTCACTGTATAAGCTTATCAATCTCACATTATATAATCTCGTTCTCTATCTCGCTTTATAAGCTTTTCGATCTCACATTGTATAAGCTCGTTCACTTTCTCATTGTATAAGCTTTTCGATCTCACATTGTATAAGCAAGTACACTTTCTCACTGTATAAGCTTTTCGATCTCACATTGTATAAGCTCGTCCTCTTTCTTGCTGTATAAACTTTTCGAACTCACATTGTATAAGCTCGTTCTCTTTCTCGACATATAAGCTTTTAAATCTCACATTGTATAAGCCCGTTCTCTTTCTTGCTGTATAAGCTTTTTGATCTCACATTGTATAAGCTCGTTCTCTTTCTCGCTGTATAAATTTTTCAATCTCACATTGTATTATTTCGTTCACTTTCTCGCTTTATAAGCTTTTCGATCTCATATTGTATTAGTTCGTTCTCCTTATCGCTGTATAAATTTTTCAATCTCACATTGTATGATCTCGTTCTCTTTCTCGCTTTATAAGCTTATCAATCTCACATTGTATAATCTTGTTCTATTCTCGCGTAATAAGCTTTTCGATCTTTCATTGTATAAGCTCGTTCTCTTTCTCCCTGTATAAGCTTTTCGATCTCACATTGTATAAGTTCGTTCTCTTTCTCCCTGTATAAGCTTTTCGATCTCACATTGTATAAGCTCGTTCTCTTTCTCGCTGTATAAGCTTATCAATCTCACATTGTATAAGCTCGATCTCTTTCTCACTGTATAAGCATTTCGATCTCTCATTGTATAAGCTCGTTCTCTTTCTCGCTGTATAAGCTTTTTAATTTCACATTGTATAAGCTCGATCTCTTTCTTACTGTATAAGCATTTCGATTTCACATTGTATAAGCTCGTTCTCTTTCTCCCTGTATAAGCTTTTCGATCTCACATTGTATAATCTCGTACTCTTTCTCCCTGTATAAGCTTTTCGATCTCACATTGTATAAGCTCGTACTCTTTCTCGCTGTATAAGCTTTTCGATCTCACATTGCATAAGCTCGTTCTCTTTCTCGCTGTATAAGGTTTTCGATCTCACATTGCATAAGCTCATTCTCTTTCTCACTGTATAAACTCATTTTCTTTATCATTATATAAACTCATTCGCTCTTTTATTCTATAATCTCATTTTCTTTCTCGCTGTATAATATCATTCGATTTCCTTCCCATTGTATAATCTCATTCTCTTTCTCACTGTATAAACTCATTTTCTTTCTACGTTGGTTTGATAACTTTTATTTATCAGCTGTGATCTTAGTAAGCAAATGCATGCAGATGAAATTACCTTTGTTTTCCCAACTTCTGATATTTGTTTTAGGAACAAGACGACACGTAAAGGAAAATGCTTCAACAGACGAACGAAAAACAAGACGCATTTCATTATATAACAATTCTTTATTCATAAATTGGTGAAGTTTTATCGTCCACACGGAGTGTGAAGTAGATTACATCCCACCTGTAAATAGACGATAAACATTATTACTCTGAAGGAATGATAGATTTGATCAAATTATGACCGGGTTTCTTTTGGCCTATTTTAGCTTTTTATTTCTCGGTAAAAGAGTTTTCAAAAACAGGGCTGAAATATTTTTCTCTTTTTTAATGCTTGAATTGTCTTAGAGACTTTTTTTTGTAAACTGTTTTCATTAATTAAATAAATTAAGATAAATGAAATGATAGAGAAATAACTGATTTGACTGATTCAGTGATTTGTTTTACGGCTTATCAAGCCTTTTGCATTTTATTTATAGCAAGAAAATATTTTTAGATGGTAAGAATTTTTTTGTGATAATAATAGTTTAGGAATACAAATCTCATTAATTAACCCATAGCTGGGGGGAGAAGCGTTGGATTCATATCTAATCAGAATTTGATAAGGAAACAAGAAATTATAATGAGGATACAAAGTGAGGGGGTCAATTCTATATTACAGTCAATATATAAACTGATCTCTCATTTTGTGGCTACGGTAGTTTCTACACATTTATATTCCAGAAAAGATATGTCAATCTAAAAGACATGCAGCTAATCAGTATTTCATTGATTGATTGATTCGTTTTCTACGGCTTATCAACCCTTTGGAGTTTATTTAAAGCCAGAAAATACTTTTAGATTGTCTGATTCTTGTTCTTTTGTGGGGTGGGGGCGGGTAATAATGATTTAGTGATAGAAGTATTATTAATTAACCCATAGCTGGGGGAGAAGATGTGGATCCATACTTTACCCAGGAGTATTTTCCCGTGTGAATATAACGGACGAAACTAGAATTGAAACTCGGCCCTCAGATCTCCAATCCTGAGCCGTTATTTATTATTCCACACGCACAAGCTTATTGTAGCTGGTATTCCTAATCTAGGTACTGATCAGGTTCGACGTTGCTTAACTTCAGTGATGGAACAAGAACCGATGTTTCAACGTGATATGGTCGTAAGCCTATTATACCATGTGCACATACAACTTTACAGCACCTGGTATTCCCAAGCAGTCACCCATATAGATACTGACCTGAGTAACGTTGCTTAACTTCGGTGATCGTATGAGAATCAGTGTTCCAACGTAATATGGCCGTAAGCCCATTGAACTACCCGCATATACAAGCTTACAGCACCTAGTATTCCACAGAGGTCACGTCCTGGGTAAGGCGATAAACTATGTCCGCGTCCTGGGTAAGACGATAAACTATGTCCGCGTCCTGGGTAAGACGATAAACTACGTCCGCGTCCTGAGTAAGACGATAAACTACGTCCGCGTCCTGAGTAAGATGATAAACTACGTCCGCATCCTGGGTAAGACGATAAACTACGTCCAACAGCAAGGTCTCTGATCAGGAGGTCTTGAGGAGTGTAGAACGACCTTTTAATTGCTGGTGTTCCCAGGTCCACCCTGATCCGCGGTGGTAGTACCTGTTGGGGTCCCAAATATGGGCAAATAGTTAACCTCCAAACTGGGGTCAAAACACTATGAAAGTGTAAGAATAGGTTTTAGTACCAGCAATACATTTTTGTAAAAATTATTACCACCAATATATTTTTGGAAAAAATATTGCCAGCAATAAAAATCTTGTCGGCACTAAATAACTCATCGAGGTTGATATGCCGTAAAACAAACCAAACCAAACCAAACCCAAGTGGTCACCCATTCAGCTATTGACCAGGCTCGACTTTGGTTAACTTCGGTGATCGTAAGAACCGGTGTTGCAAAATGATATGGCCGTAAGCCATAAAAGCGAAATAATTCTCTTTTTTGTTTTTCTGAGCGACTATTACTAAAACCATTTTAAATAAATAACATGCGAATAGTTTAATGTTAATGATATTCTATATCTCTCAAACATGTGATATGCCGTCTGAATGCTTGTAAATTCAACTCAATAAGATCTCTTCTGTTCGGATATAAACAAAATTAAATAAACACGGTTGATAATGTATTTACAGATTAAATATATATGGGTTAAGAAGGTACAACATTGACATATCACAGGTCGGTTTGGAAAGGGAAATGCTTTTTTAATCGACAAAGGAAGATTATATTCACAACAAGGAAAATGGTTGTTGATAATAATAATAAAAAATCAGGTTTTCATCACTGTTAAGCGTGAAAATTATATTTTTCATTAATTTGTTTTCATTAAAATAAACATAGAAGAAAAAAATATATTATATAACAAAAGATTACTTAACTTTTAAATATCAATATTTTCCCGACTTCGAAGTTTCTTGGTAAAATCTCCGATCTTCAGGGGGTTCTCTTTTTAATAAATATATAGTTTTAAAGTAAGGTATATTTATGGGTTAAAGTGCTGAATATTTAATCTAATAGATAGAGCGTATATAAATTTAAAAATGTACATTGAAATCAACACCTAAAGGCGACAATCTGTTTCTTGCTTAAACACAGTTTTTACGACCTGACGATTGTGTTTAGTATAAAACAGACTGTCACCTCAATCAAACACACACACACACACGCACACACACACACACACACACACACACACACACACACACACACACATATATATATATATATATATATATATCAGGTCATCCCATAAGTTCTGTCCAAATTTTGAATAAAGAAAACAAGTGACCAAATGTAACATTTAATTACAGATTCAATCAACAATGTATTTTCCCTGATTATCTATGACTTCCTTCCATCTATTAACAAGCTTACTAATTCCATTACTGTAAAATTCTTTTGGCTTTGATTCGAAGAACTCACAAATGTCAGTTTTAACCTTTTCCTGTGTTACAAAAGCTGTTTCTTCCAAATGATTCTGTAAGCTACGAAACAAATGGTAGTCTGAAGGAGCAAGGTCGGGAGAATAAGGTGGATGAGGAATTTTCTCCCAACCAAGTTCTTCGATCTATTGTGACGTGATTCTTGCTGTGTATGGTCGCGCATTGTCCTGATGAAACATCACCCGTTTTCGATTCACTAGAGCAGGTCTTTTTTTCCTCAAAGCTTGGTTCAAACGCTCTAATTGCTGACAGTATATTTGAGCATTAATTGTTGCATTAGGTGGTAACAATTCAAAGTGGATTATTCCTTAGCAATCCCACCAGATTGAAAGAATAACCTTTTAACTATGAAGTTCCCTTCTCGGGTGTGGCTGCGGTCCTTCCCCTTTACCAAGCCACAGTCTACGACGCTTAACATTTCAATAAAAGATCCATTTTTCATTGCCAGTCACAAGTCTATCCAAAAAAGGTGAAACAAGTTGGCGAGAATGGAGAGAAGAGCAGATGTCAACTCGGGATTTGAGGTTGTTTTCAGACAATTCACGAGGCACCCATTTTCCAAGTTTAGGAACTTTTCCAAGTTGAAGATGACGATGAACAGTTGTATGGTTTGAACTGAGAACCACTGCCAATTCCTCAACAGATAAAGCAGGAATTTTCTTCAAGGGCTGCTTCAAGAAGCTTTTCATCAAAATCAACTGGACGTCCGGTTCGATCTTCATCTTCAAGGGTGAAATCTCCACCTCTGAATTTTGCAAACCATCTTCTGCAAGTTCTTTCATTCACACATTCCTCTCCATAGTGAATGTTTCTAGCCGCTTCGACTGCTGAGTTTCCTTTCTTGAACTCATAAAGCATTATGTGCCTCAAATGATTCTTGGGTACTTCCATGTTAGCAGGGTTTTAATCAAACAAAATTTAATTTTATTGTTCTCTGAAATAAAATTTGATCAGTTTAAATGCATCTAAACATAAAAATAATGTTTAGCTCCATTAGACATTATAAAATACTCTTTAAATTTCGTTCATTTTAACAAAAAGTTAAAATTCGGACAGAACTTATGGGATGACCTAATATATATATATACAATTTGATTTATTTTAGGATATTACACCGGAAACATGTCAAAATCGCTACACAATTGCAATCGTGTTTCAATGTGTATCAATACATCTCATCAAGAAAGTGTAAATTACCCTAAAATTAGAGTAAGTTGCAATCGTCTGATGAGATG
>OZ038495.1:101902532-101930032 GCA_964036315.1 Acanthosepion esculentum | reverse complement strand
TATATATATATATATATATATATATATATATATATATATATATATATGTGTATTTTCCAGCATATATATATATAATTTATATTTAGGCAGCATATTTTAATTCAAGCATGATAGGTTAAATAATTTAGAGGTATTAAGCCTATTTATTTTATTTTTAAACATTTCAATTTCACGAATTTCTACAGCCTCTAAGAAATTAATTTGAAATTGATATAGAACAATAAAAAAACGTAGTAAAACGAACAGTAAAACTGTTTTGAATTTACAGAAATACGTATACACAGACAATTTAAATCCCTGAAGATTTTCTCAGACGAGATTGAAAGTACTTGGGAAAATAAAAATTATTTGAAAGAAAATTTTGGTATTATTCTTAATCAATTTTCTACGGCTACCAAGAAATTGATTCGTGGACTCGAAAGAATTAAAAGAAAAATAAACAGGCATAGTATGTCTAAATTATACCAAACCTTGTCGTCTTGCTTTCCGACAGTGAAACTCGGGTTCGATTTGATGTTAACAGTCTGGTCAGACGACCACAGCGTTCTTCACCACTGAAAAGTGCTATAGCATGGGTTGATCAAAGTCTGGTGTGTGAAATTGGGTAGATGGAACTGCTCAGAAGCCGTCGATGGTGGTTTTAGCACAAAGTCATAAGTAAGCGTGACAGAGTGTTTGAGTGTACTGATCTGGTTATGCGCTCTCTCTCTTAATTAAGGTCCGCTCGACATAGTTGCAGAATAAATTAGCAGGTTGGCTCTGTTGAACAAGCACAAATATGCCTGGGCAGGCGTCTGCAACAGGGATCGGCTAACTGCCGTAACAGACGGATGTGCTCGTAAAACAAGCAGCCGTTCACTATATTGTATATCAGATATTAATTTAATCAGGTTGTATTAAATTTAACCGATAAAGTCTGTCAGTTTAATTATTGTACTTTCCAATTTTCGGTTAAGTTGTTGCACATGCCGATCGAAATTGATGCTCAACTGTCTAAACTTAATGTATTTAGGTTTTAATATTTAATATCCTATCTGTTGATAACTGGGACAAAAAATCGTGTTGGTTGATTTTGTTTAGCGGCATATCAACACCTCTATGGGTTATTTAATGCCAAAATCTAAATATTTCGGAACAATTTTATGGCTTCAACTAAAATATAATTCGAACATAATTGTATACGTTCAACTTAATATCATCTAAAAGGCCATATATTCTACAATTTTAAATGATTTTAAACTTAATACATTTTATTTTTCTAATTAAAATTAAAAAAAAGAAACAATACCTGTAAAAATTCATCGAAATTTTTTTTCGTAAGACAATAAAACTTTATTTATAAAAGCAGTGAAAAGCTTTTTTAATTAAATAATCTTATAGTTTTATTGCATTTTTTTATTTTACGATTCGCAGCTTAATTTCTGTAAATGGTGTTTCCGTTTGACAAAAATACAAATTGATGATTTAAATTGCAAGGACTCCTGCTTTAACTAATACAAATATAAAAAGGTTGAAATATTAATTACTCGAAATTTTGTAAAATTCTGTAAGTGGTCGTAACAGATGTAAAAAAAGGTATTTTTACAAAAAAAATTTTACAATAATTTAATTCATTCGCCAATAAGTTCTGAAAATTTCACTAAGATCCAACAATTATTTCATTTTTGCAAGAATTTCAAAAATAATGTGTGTTAACGCCAAAAAAGACGCTAAAAATTCCTATACTAATCTTTGGCTCACCTATTGACGCAAGAAAAACGATTTTTAATCAAAATTTCGAACATGCTAGAAAGGAGTAAAAAAATTAATAAAGTAATCAAAAATAATTTGGTCTTTCCTCTTAATAATAACATAAACATTTTGACGATAAAACTTTGTTTCTATTAAGTTTGCGGCCTTTTTTCATCATGGTATCCTCTTTTTCAGAACACTTTTAGAGGTACCTAGTTTAATGCTTGAAAAATAATATGTTGAATGAAGAAATCTTTCGGCAACTTTCTGCTGAGATCAATATGCGCATGCGCATTTTGCACTGACTTAGTCGTTCATATTCATCATATAATACTTTGTTTGGGCCCCTCGAGTTGGTGTATTGGTAGCAAGCTCGTCTCGCTAGAACAATTACAGCTGAGTAATGAGTTCAATTCTCACTGGGTGCCCCTTACTTTCGACCTTGTGCCACATCCAAGCTACGCTTAGAAAATCGCTCTACTTTGTTTTTTATGTTCTTCTTCCAAAAGTAAAAGTGAATATTTCTTTTATCATTTCGAAATATAAATCTTAATTATATGAATATATTTTCTTAATTATCGCAATTGAGAAGAATTGCACGAGATAATTTCGTGTTTATGTTTCATTTTCAGGAATAAATCAAATAAAATGAATATTAATAAAAATGATTGATATGATGAAGCTAGATTTGATGAGAATATGAAAAACTCGTCAATCAGTTTCGACCCTTCTCTTGGCTTGTCAAAAATAATTAGCAAAATAATTGAATATTTTTATTATCATTCAGTCATTTTAAATTCGGACGAATGGTTAGCAGTTTCTGAACAAAACATCCGAGTTCGATTCTCAACATATAGAGTAGTAAGTTCGATTCTTACTGGATACACCATACGTTCGGCCTTGTGTCACATCTAAACTATACGTGTGAATTTTTCCACGGTACTGCCGAGAAAGGTAATTTAAACTGACGATTTGTCTGAACTTTTGCGTTATGGGCGCTGCACTGATATATACCTACAACAATCTATGTTGATATTTAATGACTTTAGCGTGCTGTAATAATAATAATAATAATTTAAAATTGTATTTACAATATTTAAGAAATCATTTGTAAAGGTAAATAAGTACGAAACGGAATTCACTATCTGTTGTTGTGTCCTCCCCCTAAAGAGTCTATATTGGACTCTTCTGCCTACTATAAGATTAGTAGGAGAGTAGACCTTGAGGGATCAGTCGCTCAGACTGTTGATTGCTGTCAAACTCTCTGCCTCGGCGGAAGCTTTGCCGCAGGGCAAAGTTTCGTCCGGGGAGGTAGACAGGCCCTGAACCCGTTTATCCGCGTTCACAGGGAATATATTTGGCCGAGCCTACGGGCTCGGGGTACCCACTATAAACCGGCCTAGTGCCACATACACCCAAGTGGGAGGGGGCTGTTAAATATTAACAGTCGCACAGATTGTTCAACTGTCAGACTCTCTGCCTCGGCATAGAGAACCCGGACGAGGCTTTGCCGCAGGGCAAAGTTTCATCCGGGGAGATAGACAGACCCTGATCCCGTTTATACGGGTTCACAGGGAATATTTTTGGCCGAGCCTACGGGCTCGGAGAACCCACGCTAAACTCGGCCTTGTGCCACATACATCCCTCGAGGTGGGGGGGGGGCTGTTAAATATTAACAGTCGAATAGATTGAACTATTATTCAACCGATACACACTCACTAGTCGTGTAATACTCTTCTGTTGTACTTATTGTTTAAGTCAAACAGTTGCTTTTTTTATATATAATATTGGCCGAGGGAAACGACTTCAGCGTGAGAAGTGAATGAAAAGCACATCACGGCTTGACCCAAGCGTTGTAAGTGAAATTAGGGAGACGAAACGGTTCGGAAGCCGTCGCTCGTTGTGCTAATGGGCTGATAGCAGCGCTTAAACTGTGGATAGGTTTCTGTCTAGAGATGAGGACTCCAAGGAGCCTGGCCACTCGTGAGTATGTGTCAGTATGGAAAATAATCGACTTCAGCCACATTCTCACCATCGTGACGTGGCTTCTGTCTTTTCTACAAAGGTTTTCATCGTAGTTGTTAAAATGATCTCTTCTTCTTGGCACGTCGACCACATGAATTTAAGTGTATTACTAGATTGGCAATTTGATGTCCTCGTTTTAATGTTGAAATAGATGCTGTCGTAATTTCTATTCTAATAGTTTATTTTTTCGAACTTCTCTGTTGAAATGTTATGAGGTGTATATAAATATAAATATAAATATACGGCCAATAATCTTTAACAAAGATTAATCTAAATATGCCAATGGCGTCTTAGTCCAATTCGGAATACTCTCCTTGTGTACCTTACACACATATCCTACTGTCTATTCTACTTTTCAAAACAGCGAAATCCTTTTCTGGTATTGCTATCAGCTACTTTAAAGTAGGTAGGTTGTTCCTTCCTCTTTAGGATGTATTTTATTTATACCAACTCTACTTAGCGTATTGAGCACTCTATATTTTAGCATATTACTCGCGTTGGTTTTTTCTTTGAACGAAAAACTTAAGGCATTGGATGATTTATTTCGACCTGTTCGTATGTTTCTAGTTCTTTTCTCCTTAATCTCGCCCACCTCCTCATTTTCAACTTTTTAACAGAAAAATAAAGCAATTAGAAAGTTAGTTAACAATGAATACAAATCATGGGGTAAATAAATTGAATACAACATTAAAATACCCAGACTTTATGGTCTAGCCAAAATGCAAAAATGGCGCATTCCATTGCGACACACCATATGGGAAGGGCTCCCCACGCCCCACGTGCACGCATTTGTAATGAATCTTTAAAAATCTAGTATAATACTCTATAATTAATTTATAATATCATTACATCATAAAGCAATTTTATAAAATTTAAGAGCTTTTAATTGTGGGCTACTGTTCGTTATATCTTGCAAATTAACGATTAAATTGCTTTCGTTTAGTTTGTTTTGGTTTATGGCATATTGTGGAAGAACAGGTCGGAAGAACACACACACACACACACACACACACACACACACACACACACACACACACACACACACACACAAACTATATACAATTCCAATGGGCAAAAATGTGGTACAGAGAAAAATTCTTTTTCTTTTTATGCGCCGTGTCCCTTTAGGACGTAGGCAATAATGGCTCTCCACTTCTCCCTATCACTTTTAGCTCTCAATAAGTTTTATCCCATTGCTACTTCCCTCAGGCCATGTTCTGCCATCCACTCGGTCAAACCCGCTAGGTATGTCATGGGTTGCTTTCCCTTGTCTCTCTTTCCCTCCATTCGACCTTTATGTGCCGTGTCCCTTCAGGTCGTAGGCAATCATGGGTCTCCACTTCTCCCTATCCCTTGTAGCTCTCAATAAGTTTCGTCCATTTGCTACTTCCACCACGCCATGTTCTGTCATCCACTTGCTCAAGCCCGCTAGGTATGTCATACTTTCCCTTGTCCCTCTTTCCCTCTATTCGACCATCATGTGCCGTGTCCTTTCAGGACGTAGGCGATCATGGCTCTCCATTTCTCTCTATCCCTTGCAGTTCTCAGAAACCTCCTTCCCTCTGCTTCCTCCCCCAGACCCCCTTCTGTCATAAACCTGCTCAAGCTCGTCATGTATGTCACAGACTGCTTTCCCTGTTCTCGGTTTCCCTCAATTCGACCTGTGAGTACCAGATTCTCCAAACCCTCCTTTCTCATTACGTGTCTCAGTCGGCAAATCAATTCCACAATTGTTGACTATTCCCGTTCGTCAATCTCAGGTAAGCAACTCCTTTCGCTGAAAACAAGCCCCCCCCGCCGCCTTCAATACGCGTACCGTGCTAGCACCCAGAACCATCTTCCGTCCACATGAAGTGCTGCCCGATTCATCTTCAGTCGGAAGCTCGTCGATTCGACGTCTCCACACTCCATTGCAAAACCTACACGCGACGCAGGTCCTTTTGGGTCGCCGAGGTAAGTCTCCGAAACACATATCAACCTCAATGCGTTATTCAATGCCGACAACATTGTTATGGATGGTAATATCTATCTATCTATCTATCTATCTATCTATCTATCTATCTATCTATCTATCTATCTAACTATCTCAGTATATATTGGTTTGGTTTTGTTTTGTTTTACGGCATATCAACCTCAATGGGTTATTTAGTGCCGACAAGATATTTATTGCTGGTAATACTTTTTTTCAAAAATGTATTGCTGGTATTAAAAACTATTTTACACTTGCATAGTTTTTTGACCCCGGTTTGCGGGTTAACAATTTGCCCATAGCTGGACACTAAGGGTTAGAGTGGATCTGAGAACAACAGCAATTAAGAGGTTTTTCCACACTTCCCAAAACTTCCTGATCAGAGGCCTTGAATCGAGCCTGCATCCTACACGGAAGCATCATATGGCCTGACGTGCAATACCAGTATAGCTACGAAGGAGCGCCTGGTTAGCAAGGTCGATTTAACTGCTTTTAAACTAAAAATTTCAACGATTTCCCTGGATAAACTGGTATAGCACGTCAGGCAATCTGACGGTTCCGTGTAGGCGAAAGGTTCGATTCCACTCGGAGGACGCATATTTTCTATAAAGTTTCTTGGACGTTATTAAAATAATTGTCGGACTTAGTTCATTTCATAGATACCTACTCATAAATATACTCTCGTAAATGGTGGATATCTCTTCGTTTCCACGCAAGACTACCTTCCAGATATAAATGGAAAGACATTCTCCTTTATATTCCGTTGCTTCCGAGGGCTTCTAGCTTGTCTTTAGCCTACTCTCCAATTCACACTTACGGCTCTAAAGACTTCCGGTATGTACCTCTTCATTAGGGTAACCGGATTTAAAATGATGCTTCATGCCACCTGTCGATCGACATATTTTAAGAATGATCTGGAATAAAAGATCAACATTTTATGCGAAGAGTTCCAAGAATTAGGACTTCTCATGAAGCTTTCTAAAAGAGAAAATGTGATCTGGAATTAGAAACAGAATTTTATCTACCACCGTAAGATGCTGCAAAACCCAGATATTAACCTGAAAACTCATGGTTTATATAGCCTCGTCAGATCTCGAATTACATGTGAATCTCATTCAGAAAATATCATGTGTATACAACCGTTTTTTCTCGTAGATCAATGCTCTTGAGTGTCTAGATGGGTGATCACTTGGGAATACCAGGTGTTGTAAGCTTGTATGTGGGGGTGGTATAATGAGCTTACGGCCATATCCTGTTGAAACACCAGTTTCCGTACGATCACCGAAGTTAAGCAAAGTAGAGACTGGTCAGTACTTAGACTGGTGTCCGCTTGGCAATACCAGGTGCTGTAAGCGTAAATGTGAGGGTGGTATAACGGGCTTACAGCCATATCACGTTGAAACACCGGTTCCTGTACAATCAGCGAAGATAAGCAACGTCGAGCCAGGCCAGTACCTAGATGGGTGATCACTTGGGAATACCATGTGTTGTAAGCTTGTATGTGCGGGTGATATAATGCGTTTACCGTCATATCAAGTTGAAACACCGGTTCCCGTACGATCACTGAAGTTAAGCAACGTCATCCCTGATCAGTACACAGAGGGATGACCGCTTTGGAATACCAGATGCTGTAAGGTTGGATTTGAGGGTGGTGTAATAGATAATGGTTCGAAATTCATAATCGGAGAGCCGAGTTCCATTTTCTATTGAATTATAATAATGCACAAATAGCCTTGAGATACATATAAAACCGCGCTTTCATCCCCAGCTATCGGTTAATTAGTAAGACTTGTAGCACTAAATCATTATTCTCTGCAAAAAGTTTTTACAATCCGAAATGATATTTTCTGGCTTTAAATAACCTGCAAAGGGTTGATAAGCCGTAAAAAGACGAATCCCTAAAATCAAATTAAAAATGGCTTCAAGCGAATGAATCTTTTTGTGCAGTGTCGCTACATAATCACAAACGAAGAACCTTACCAAATAGTAAAACCCCGCATCGCATGAATATTTTGAACACGAGCCACAATAAAAATAAAAGTTGACGAGAAATGAATATGATCGAACTGTTCGGCTTTCTATATTGCTAAAAACTAAAAGATTGGAAGGAAAGTATCAATTTTGAAAAGTGCGATTACATTTAACGAACTTGAGACATTTATTTAACAAGAAATCTCTCTTTGAAGAAAAATATTCAACCGACAGTAAAACTAATTGTTCAGTTAAAGAATGCCTAATATTACAGCCTTGCGCAAATTAGTTTCCTTACTTTCACCATACGGTCAGTTTTAGAGCCAATGGAGTGACAGAGTGTAATCGATTTCTATTTTTTCCTCAGATTAGATCATTTGCAGTGGTACGCATTAATATGAATCTATTTTTGGGGTGTATTACGAAATTTGTTTGGCCTTGAAAAATATTGCGTCATCCGTGATTGCATCCGATTTTCATCACGCCCAGACACTATTGGCTCGACTGTCGATTAGTTGTCCTACGGTCATTGTCCGCGATGGATGTTACTCCAAGGAAGCGTACGAAAATTGTACGCTGCACGAACACACTGACAAGACTTACCAGTGAGCAAATCAAAGTACTATAGACTGGCACGGAAACTCTCCTGATTTAAATCTAATCGAGAATCTGTGATCAATCTGCAAGGGAAGACTTTGTGGAATGGACATACCAAGTACTAATATGTGCACTGGGTCATGTTTCATTGGGAAAATACGAAAAAATATCATAACGGAATTATTCGTTTTGTTTCAATTAATTTTGCACAAGTGTGTAGGTGATCATGGCCCTCCACATCTTACTGTATAATTAATTTGAACTAGAGTGTACCTGTATGGAAATGGTTAATCTCACAATTATCATGGCGATTCGATGTGTATGTTGCACAGTAAAACTAGTAGAGTGACGCAGTCGGTGATTCAAGATTCAAGAGGTTGGCCCTTGATAGCGGTTCCCGACCACGCCCATAAAATATCATGGATTGATTTGGTTCGCTTTCTGGAAGGGGCTTGGCATTTCCATAGATGTTTTAGTGCGGGAACAAACATACATCATCTTCCTCGTTCTCATCATTCATTCATTCACGCAAAAATGTGTCTCTGACCTGGCGGAAACCATCCCTCTCCAGGTCAAACCGCAGCTAATGCCATACAACATGAAAGCCCGCCTTGAATCACGGACACGTGGCCGTTGAGTCAGTCGGGAAAAACTCCCGCCCTAGACGTTGCTTTTAATTTAGGAAGCCCTCCGCCCAACACCAGCTGCATCCATAGCTATAAAACCCAGTCTACCTCATTGTGCTAAATGGCTACTGACACTGCCAGAAGGTTCATCCGTCTATTTTTAGTTTATATCAGGTCATTGTACGAATTCCTGCTGTGACCATGTAACCCTGCTGCAGGTTAGAAGCATCGGCAACTAAAGTGGTTCCCCCACGAGGCTTTTCTGTTGAGGATGGTGTCTAGAGAATCAGCAGTATTAAAAAGAAGGCCTGTCAAACATAAACTATTTTCAATCGTTTAAACCCCCAAGAAAGGCAATAAAACCACTAAGACGCAAGGTGTTACTGAGTGTGATAGAATATGACAAAAATATACTATGAAGGAGAGAAGACAATAAGAGAACAACATTTAGCTATATATTTACTCGACTGGCTTTTATAGGCTGCTAGTAAGTAGTAGTTTCTTTTCTTTAAATAGACATTCGCCCATATTTCTAGGGCCACTCCCAGAACGGGATGAGGGTGAAAATGTGGAATAAAGAACTTGAGCCCCAGTATCCTTCAAGGATGTTCGAATTGGAAGTTGGTTCACCTCGAAATTCCTTGAAAGTTACTGAAAGACATCTGAAGAAGGTCACAAGACACAACAGCTGAAACGTTATG
The DNA here is from genome assembly GCA_964036315.1 of Acanthosepion esculentum. NCBI lineage: Eukaryota > Metazoa > Mollusca > Cephalopoda > Sepiida > Sepiidae > Acanthosepion > Acanthosepion esculentum. The sequence goes on along the minus strand of OZ038495.1, from coordinate 101,920,412 downwards.
ATAGTAATCACAAAGAAGAGGATATTAGTCCGAGTGTAAATAATGTAATTATATCTGGTCAGTCTACAGGTGGTATTGATAACATGGAACCCAGTACTAGCTGTAGCATCGTCGGGTCATCAGTGACTACCACACCACAGGCTTTATGGGGGGAACGAGGGTGGTTAGACACTTCTAGACACCTAGCAGAAGTAAAAACAAGACCTATCAAAGAGAGGATGACCATTCTTCTATGGTCAACGGACATCTAGCGGCGCAAACCGGGCTCTATAGCTATGGGCAGTGCGGTGATGACACGGCATCGCTTGATCGGTTTTTCAGCCAAGTTGGAAGGTTCCTCTATCTTCCAACCGATCCAAGACGAGCCTTCGAGCTAGAAGGACCGATCCAAGACGAGCCTTCGAGCTAGAAGATATTGGCTGTGGTTTGACCTGAAGAGGGATGGACTTCGCCAGGTATACTTGCCCAAGACTTACTACGAATGAATGAATAGTTCTCTGGCTCTCAACCCACTAGTTATGTGCTAAGCTTTACAGTGACCCTAAGATCACACCCAGATATGCGACATGATGATGATGATGATGACGACGACGATGATGATGATGATGATGATGATGATGATGAAATAATGTAAATTATCTTTTAATCATTTCACCCCAAGCAAGGCAATAAAGCCACTAAGATACAAGGGGTTAGTGAATAGAAGACATATTAAGGAGAGAAGACAAAAGAACAAGAAGACAGAAAATAACGATTGAATTTACATTTAAATTTTAGAAGATAAAAGTTGACAGGGAAGCAAGAAACCAGAAGAGAGTTCCACAGGCGAGAAGTGCCACAGAAAAAAACTGTTAGCATAGAACTTACGGTTATATCTAGCTATTTCAACTGTAAAATGATGAGACCTAGCCGCCAATCTAGTACTGCGGTTCAATTCATAAAGTCTACGTACCATAGAGGAAATTTCATCAGGACAATTACCATGAACTGAACTAGCTTCAATTGTTTTTAGCCCTAATCTTTAAGGTAGAGGCATCCACAAGAGCGCGCGATATCTAAGGTTTAAAATGAATTCTTCAAATGAAAAATCTTTCTTCAAGCTTTTACTTTAGTTTTAATTTCAAGAGAATAGATTAAATTCAATATTTTCATTAAGCAAAATACTTTGCTGTATTTCAAAAACTAATTTAAATTGACCAAAATTCTTGATTAGCGCCCGTTTTTGGTTATTTTTCATCTTAATGTGATTCTCTTTATTAAAAAATCTCCCAAAAAAGACTAATTAATCTGATTTGAACCAAATATTATTTACTTTAAGTTATATATATATATATATATATATATATATATATATATATATATATATATATATATATATATATATATAAAAGGAAGAGGTTATAGTAGTTCCAACAAGAGAAAAGTGTGTATATTAAAAAGAAGAGAGAAACCGCACACGTTTTTAGTTGTAATATGGATTTAAAAAAATATTATGCTTTATTTTCCATAATTTTGCTACATGTGTTTCCGGTCTCGCGACCTTCATCAGGCAAAGCGTGGAGATTTTCACATATTATTAAAAATAATTAATTTTTTCTTTATGTTTTTCGATGTTAAATATTCTCGATATGAGACATCCTCTTTTTTTGTGTGTTAGTGACCCAAATATCTTTCTTGAACTGGCAGTGAAAAGTTCTGCGTGAAGGGTTATAAAACAATTAAGATTGGTCCGAAAAATGATGGAGTAGTTACGAACACACACAAAAAGAGAATGTCTCATATCGAGAATATTTAATATCGAAAAACAATTGTGGAAAATAAAGCATAATATTAAAAAAAAAATCCACATTACAACCAAAAACGTTTGCGGTTTCTCTCTTCTTTTTAATATATATATATATATATATATATATATATATATATATATATATATATATATGTGTGTGTGTGTGTGTGTGTGTCTGTGTGTGTGTGTGTGTGTGTATATATATATATATGTATATATATATGTATATATATATATGTATATATATATATATATATATGTATATATATATATGTGTGTGTGTATATATATATATATACATATACATGTATGTATGTATGTATATATATATGTGTGTGTGTGTCTGTGTGTGTGTATATATATATATCGGGTGCGATGGATAAATTGTCATCTGAATGCCGCAAAAATGGAAATAATACTGACATCTCATTTGAACAGATATATTTACCAAAATTATAAAAAATATCTTGAAATACAAGAAAGTAAATTTATTCAATAGAATCGCCATTGGCTTCAACCACGGCCTTCAGACGACTTTGGAGTCTCCTGCAACTCTTCTGAATGGTCTCTTTATTTAAGTGAATGCTGTTATAATCCTTGCTTCCAGTTCATCTTTGGTATAACATGGGGTTTTATTGGTGTCTCACTCAACTACACCTCACACAAGATAACCAGGCGGTTTGCAGTCTGTGGAGTTAGGTGGCCAGATTTAAGGGGTGATGCGGTCGCAGAAATTGTCTAAAAGTCATGACTGAGTTCTTCTGCTTGCGTTGCATGGTGCAGAGTCCTCTTGAAAGACGTATTGTCTTCCAGCAGCCACCCTCTTGACCAAAGTCAGCACTACCTCTCCAATGCACTTCATGTAAGTCTCCGTGTTGAGTCTGTTGCCCTGTGGGAAGATGAATGGAAGCATAACGTCGCCATCACTAGTGATCACTCCAAACACCTTCGTAATCACCATTAAACTCATCAAACTCTTTTCGAATCGTCTGCACTGTCCTTTGATTGACACCTTGCATCATGGTGTACTTATTCTCACAGACGGTGCTTACCTTATCCTCCTATAATGTGCAGTAGACAAAATCAAAAACAAACAACGCACATGCGCGAATTAAAAATATAAAACAGCGACAATTTACCCATCGCATTTAACGATCTATCTATCTATCTATCTATCTATCTATCTATCTATCTATCTATCTATATATATATATATATATATATATATATATATATATATATATATACACATACATATATATATATATATATACATATATAGATATTCATACATCTTCCACTAAATAATATAGATAAGTATTGTCTATATATTTTATGTAAGTTCTTTTCATATCGTCTGATAAGCTTAATAACATTATCATTAAACGAAGAAAGAAAATCACAATATTGATACATATTTTTTAATCCAATCTAAGCTTTAAAATTTGAAATATATATATATATATATTTGGAAATATATATATATATATATATATATATATATATAGATTTGGAAATAAATCTGATGATCCACTGTCCTTTAAAAGGGCTGTGGTGAAATAATTTATTATATGGAACCTTAAAGCAATATGTTTTTATTTAAATATATATAGATATATAGATATTTTACTATATATTTATATATATATAGATATTTTACGCCAAACTAGGAAAATATTTTGTGTGTGTGTTCCCTCCCCTTGTTTTGGTATATTTTAATCTCAGTTGTTGAAAATAATTTTTTTTTCAACGAGTATGATTAAAACGAAAGATGGTCCATGTGTGCTTCTTAGAATATGTGGCTTTAATAGGACTGTTAATGAAGGAATGAAAAGACAACAAAATTATAAAAATATTTTGTTTACAAGCCTTAGTGATTGATTTGGAAGAGTTATACAGTTTGTAATTCCTGTTGAGAAAGTTATTGAATAGTTGTCCTGACCCAGAGAAGCCACTTTTAGGATTCCAGATTTAAATGATTTAAACATCTATGCCCCAAAGGGAAACGGCACGATGTGCTTGTAATCTGCTTGTAATCTGCTGAGGGGGCAGATTTAGCCTCAGTCTGGGCCTTTTTGGCTCAGACTAGAAGAAAGCAATCGTTTTGGTCGCTGTTCATGAACTCTCAAAATGACTGCCGATTTGGGCCACTGTATGGTCGTCATGTGACCACGTGACTTATCTTGCACCAAATGGAGATAAGCGCCTTCTGCATACTTTCAACATATTAAAGGATTAAACGAGAATTTATGTTTAGTCAGACAGTGTCCACAGAGATCCTTTTACAAACCCTCCACAATCCTAAACATTGCAAACTACTAGGCCAAAAACAAATTTCTTACCGTAATAGAACACACAAAAAATCTCCCCTGAAGAGTGAGTCCCACTTCATTGTTTATTTCTCATCTCGTTGAAAAAGGAAAAAGGCGTGTCCTAAAATCTCAACATTAACATCTTTCTGTTTGTGCTTCGATTTTCTCAAAAGTCCTTCAGATATATAATAAATATCATCAGTTTTATTGACAATATTTTTAGCATTTTGTTGTTTTTTTATTCCTCAAATTTAATTAACGGGCCTATTAAACAGCAGTTAAATCTTTCTTGTATGTCGTATTTAATGAAAGATGTTTAAAAGAAAAGTTGCTGCTCAAATATAAATTTATATAAATATATATATATATATATATATATATATATATATATATATATATATATATATATATTGCTATAAATTGAACTATGTTAGCGAGTGTTAGTTGTAAGAAATGTCTTTTATGTTTTCACCGTGTCCAGTTTTGGCTGCTGACCAGAAAGCCATTATTAATCTTAATATGAGGATATTTATCCAAATTAGCTCAGCGCGAACATTGACAGAAAAAGACGAGATAAATATGAAGAAAGCAGACGACATTTTACTCAACACATAAATCGCAAAAATCTCTCATGCCGAATAAAAATGAATACGGTTAAATGCTTTTAAATGTGTTGTTATTATATCAAAATGTTTATTTTTTCTCATGATTTTTTTTCTATAATTTTGAATTGTGGTAAACATTTTTTGATAATAGTCTTTTTATATTTCTTTTCTGAATCATGAATACACGTTGCGATATTTAAGTTTCATGTACAGATGAACCTTAGAAAAATTTCAAATTTGAATAAACACTTATATATTTAGTTTCGTATTTTTTATCAAACGTTCCTAACATAATATTACATTAATTTATTTATGCTTTCAAGCGTCACTTGGCTGATTCATATTTAATTCCATATTAGAAATGAGTGGGTAGGATTCAAAATACGGTGGTTTATGTAAGGAAAATATTAATATCTTGCTTTGTACACTCGAAAAAATATGTCACGACTAGACGAATAGCGAGAACGTGAAACTCAGGAGTAATTGTATGGCAAATCAAAACCAGGTTATTGATTTCCGTGTTAATGTTTCTTGAAACTGAATTTGGGCGTCTACTGGTTGTAGAGAAAAATTCTGATAGGGAAACAAAAAGACATTTTTCTGTAGTTATTTTGGTGCTAATTCTTTAAATAGGAATAAAAATTGAAACACGATACAAGTGTTACTAAAACATAACCACAAATGATCAGCCTCAACTGAAATCGCACCTTTAAAAGGCGTCTATGATTAGTTTCAAACATGGCATACAATTAATCGATTGTTTTTTTTATCCACTGTTAAGACACGAGATACAGAATTTTGCAGAAAGGCGCTTCGTTTTAAAGTCTTCAGTTAATGATTGCTGGCGTGAACTCCAAGACAATCCATTCATCTCAATTCTTCATTGATTGCCTCGTGAAATATTCTTTTTACTTTTCACCTTGTTGAAGGCCGACCAATTTGTGGTTGATTTTCAAATTGTTATAAAGTGAGTGTACTAGCCGAGAACAAACGAAACAACAAAGTCAGGTGAGATGTAAAGAAAAGATAAGTTAGAATAAAGTTCTTTGAATAGCTGATATAGAGAATTAAAACGGAATGTTCCTTTGTGGGCAAGGGAAGCACCCTAGAGGATGGTGGAGTCGTTAGTGAGTGGCGTTGAAGCTTGTACCGGTTTGATTCACCGAGTCCACTTGTGTTTTCTATGGCAGTCTGCCTGTCTACTGTGCTGACTGCGACTGTCTTTGAGCGTCGCGAGCGGTGTCCTTTGAAGCAGTCAGGGTGGATACATGACTCAGTGTTTTTGTCAAGATTTTGCTTTAGCAGCAACATTCGTGATTGGCGCCTTTTAAATTGTATTTTATATTTTTTTGTAATTGGATTTGTTTTGAGAGCGAGGCTCGGCGCCCAAGCGAAGAGAGCGATTTTTTATTTTATATTTTTGTTCACATTTGGTTGAGCGGTTTTGGCCGTGAAATAATCAGAAAGAGATCTAATTTGAAGCAGAGTGACTCAAAATGATATTTCATCAAATACCACTGGCATGCTTGTGGTTTACATGTAGTTTGTTTTCATTGAAAATGATATCAGAACATTAAAAGATTTTTCCCTAAAAGCAAAAAAATCAATTCACGCAAAATCTTTTTTTTTGTCAACCATCACGAAAACCAAACGTGCTCGCAAATATAAGAAAAAAGCAAAACTAATCATCCTATAACGAAGTGCATTACTTGCTATAACATTTGACGGCGCAATATGTTACTCCGTCCAGTTCACGCGCCACATTAGAATTTCGTTTGTTTCATGGTATTCTCTTGTATGCGTTAGATTAAAAAGACATTTAAAATAATGTCATATTGAAATTTTATTGGATTTCTTTTTGTGACTGATGTTGTGAATAGCTTTTAGATTCTTTGAAGGGAATATTAGTGTACGAGAGAGTCGATCAAAAAGTTATAAGCCTCACCCAGAAGGAGTTGGGGGAAACAACACAGTTTTTCATTATTTTACAGTATAGTTCCCCTTGGCATCAATGCACTTGCTTCAACGATTCTTAAGCATTGCAATCACATCACGGACGAAGGTGGGGGTCATGGTCCTCCAAAAAGCTCTCTTTCTCATCATTGTCTCCAAAATGTCGACTACGCAGGTGGGATTTGAGTTTAGGAAACAGGAAGAAGTTAGATGGAGCTAAGTCTGGTGAGTAAGGGGGATTGGGGTAGCAGTTCAAAGCCACAATTGGCTGCTTCAGTTACTGCAACCTGAACAGTGTGAAAGGACGCGTTATCCTGCAGCAAGAGCATACCTTCCGTCAGCTTCCCTATGCGTTTCGACTTGATTACTTCATTTAGCTGTCTTAATTCTAACGCATTGTACTGTCCATTTATAATGTTCCCCTTTTCCATGTAATCTATAATGATTCCATCTTCAGAATCCCCCCCACGAAAAAAACCCAGAACCCATCAGCCTGCCAACGGATCCTGTCTCTGCTTAAACTTCTTTGGAGTGAAGTGTTTCTATTGTTTGCTTTGAATCTTTGATCCAAGTTCAAAGTGGTGAACACAGGTTTATTCTTGAGTTATTAATTTGTGGTGGAAATTCTCAGGGTCAGCCTGGAAGCGAGCCAGAGATGTTCTGGGAATGTCAACCCTTTTTCAACTTCTGCTCTTGTGTCAGCATTCATAGAAAATATACGTCCTCTGAAAATGACTAAATGACGGTTCCATATAGGATACAGGTTCAATTCTAGTCGGAGGACGAATATTTTTTATGAAAATTTCTCGGACATTCAGGCCGGTAAATGTTATTAATACTGTTTCTTATAAAAACAGAGCATTTACTTAAATATTTGTATCTATAAAAAGAATTTATATGCATAAAAATGTCTTAAAATAATTGTCGGACTTTGTCCATTTTATAATGTGCGATGTCATTTGCTTATATTTGGATACGCCATGAGCAGATATGAATGTACGTGAGGGATTCATGGAAGATTGAAGTTTATAAGCAGTAAATTCGACCTTGCCAACCGAACGATCCTCTGTGGCCGAATCGGTTAAGGCACGTCAGGCTATATACGGTTCCGTATAGGATACAGGCTCGATTCCTGTCGGAGAAGGAATATTTTCTATGAAAATTTCTCGGACATTCAGGCCACTAAATGTTATTAATACTGTTTATTATAAAACAGAACATTTACTTAAATATTTCTATCTATAAAAAGAATGTATAAACATAAAAATGTCTTAAAATAATTGTCGGACTTTGTCCATTTGATAATGTATCACATTTGTATAATCCTCACCTGCACAGAAATTAATACAAAAATCTGAATTAGTTTTTCTAGTCTTATAAGAAATGTTTTTTTATTGCCACAACAAAAATGTTCAGTTATGACACTTCTTTCTGGGTGAGGCTTAGAACTTTTTGAAGGTCCCTCGTAATTAGCACATTCGGATACTTGAACTTAGATTGACATCGCAATTGTAAAGAGACATAGAACATTAATCCCCCCCCAAAAAAAAAACACCGGCCTCCATCAGGTGTATATCGAGCCGGTCAACCTACAGGACAATAGCCAAGTAGATTAAAACGTTGATACGGAAATTTAATGACATAGAAATTGTGAGTTCAATCCCTGGGCGGGCGGTGTGTATTTCGACTCAGTGGAAAGAGAGCGAACAATAATTGAACAGCACTTAAAATAAAAACTAGACAAAATATCCCTAGACATGGACAGTGGAACGAGAACAGTGTATCCCTGTAGATGAAATAAAAGGTTCAATTCGGAATTTCTTGTAGTTTACCCAGATGGATATACATCTGATGAAGGCCGGGGGTATAACGGCTGAAACGTTGTATTAACAACAACGAAAATGAGGACAATAGTCTGAATGTAGATAGTGTAAATAAGGATAACACGTCATCCCAGAAATTCAGACAGAATGAAAAATATTCATTTTTTTAGTCATCTTAGAAGGCGGGATCATGGTCATAATATAAATACAGTAACAAATCAATTTCTGTCTTCTTAAGGTCTCCCATAGTTTTATTTTATCCACAAATCTCAATCTGTGCTAAGCTCACTTATAACTACATTATTTTTAAGCGTTTCAACCCAAGCAAAGCAGGAGTCTCACTGGCACCCAAAGGGTTACAGAAAATGAGAGCAAGAGTAAAGAGGTGTGTTTGAGGAAAGAATAAAGAAAGAACGGGAATAAGGATCAAGGCACCAGAAGATGTCGATTGACATTACACTTGAATATTTGAAGATTATAGCTATCAGAGACGCAAGTAAGAGGAAGGGGGTTCCACTGTCGGGAAGTGCGAGAGGAGAAGCTGTTGGAGTAGAAGAGGCGGTTATATTTAACTGTTTCGACAGTGAAAGGGTGGAACCGTGATGCCAACCTAGTAGCACGCTTAAATTCATGCAGTTGGGGTACCAGTGAAAGTAGCTCGTAAGAGCAGCTGGCGCAGAACGTTTGTGAGAAAGTGACTGTAGACGAGATGCCAGATCAGGACCTATCAGATTGCATATTCGTCTCTGGATTTTGTCGAGGACCTCGAGATGAAGAGCGGGAGCACCAGACCATATACGGCAGCAGTATTCCATGGAAGGACGAATGGTTGATTTATAGATTTGAAGGATCGACTCGGGCGAGAAAAACCTTCTGGCGCGACACAGAGAACCAATTTTCCTTGCAGTAGATGAAGCTATTGATTCAATGTAGTTGTTCCATCTCAGGTCAGCGGATATCATGAAACCAAGCAGGCACAGAGAGACGCTATTTTTTCAATTCGTAATAGTAGGTACAGTGCTGTTCGATAAAAGTGACTCACCTGTTTTTTTAACTTAAAATCTTTTTCGCCTATTGTGTTTGTGGGTCAAACTAATTTTTAATCTTACTAATATAAAGACCCTTTCCCGACCACCTAGTAAAAAAGTTTACTCACCCTAAGGTATTCTATTGATAATTATAATTTTGGATATAAATGAGATTTAGGGAAAAACTCTGTGCAAAAAAAGTGACTCACTTATTTCCTGCAACTAGTAATCAATAGAAACATAACCGAACAGCTTTAAATAAAGAATAATAGAGGTATAATTTATTTATAATAGGTAATATAGTTCGAAATATTTAATAATCTATGGGTCCTCCTTTATTTTGAATAAACTTTTCAACCCTTTTTGGCATTGACTTGATTAGGTTCTAGCAAATCTCATCTCCAAGCATTGAATTCCATTCGGATATGAAATCCACAATCAAATCCTCTTTGTTGCTAAACTGCTTTCTCGAGAGCCTGTACTTTATAATGCTCCATAAGTTTTCTATGGGGTTGAGGTCAGGAGATTGGGGCGACCATGTCATAACACTCATCTGCTTCTCATCAAATTTTTACTTCATCAATTTCGATTTGTGACAGGGAGGATTATCCTGCATAAAAATGAGCTTGGTGGGGTCGATTTGCACACTTTCAGCAGAAGGGAGCAGACAATACTCTAAATTTCTCTTGTACTGCTCGCTCCTGAGAGTCTTTTCAATAGAAACCAGTTCCATGAAAAGAAAAGCATCCCCAGAACATTATACTGAACGGATGCTTGACAGTACTTACTGCTAAATTCAAAGAGCTTTCAAAGCTTCTTCTTCGGATTTTAGATCGCTTATCCTTTGAATTTAGATCAACTTTCGTTTCATCGGAGAAGAGAACATTTAGTAAAAAAAAATCAGGTGAGTCACTTTTATCGAACAGCACTGTAGTTATTGATGACGTAGGCAGTTTCAAACTTGACATTTGTAAATAAAAACAAAGTCCTGAAACTTTATAAATTAGAGGTTGATATGATGATGTATTTATATTATCAGCGAGAAACTCTTGTAAAATGAAAAAGAAAATGGCAAATGTTGTGATCCAAGAATGGGCTTTATAAATGCTCATCTACAGAGATTGCTAAAAAAATGATTCCCAATTGTTTACGAGCGGATCCGTCAATTAGTGCCAATTTAATTTGACATAGTTACAGTAATTTTCTTTAAATGACCGAAACAGGCGTCTGTCTGTAATTTAAAAAACAGTAAATCTGGTTTCTGGCTCGAATGGAAATTATGATGTCAGTGGCGTTCCGTACATTGTGGAAAAATTGGCAGAAGGCAAAGAAGACGGATTATTTATTAAATATACGTCAACTAAAGTTTAACTTCTTTTATTTAATAATTTCACCCCGATTAAGGCAATGAAGCCACTAAGATGCAAGGGGTTACCTAGTGCGAGAGAATATAAGAAAAATATAGAGATAGGACAATAAAAGAAAGGATTTAGAAAGACAGAGGATAACGATTGACATTGCATTAAAACTTTTGAAGATCAAAGTTGATCGGAAAGCAAGAAGCTGGTAGAGAGTTCCATCAGCGTGAAGTGCGATAGAAGAAACTGTTAGCATAGAACCTACGATTACATCTAGCCATTTCAGCTGTAAATTGATGAGACCTACATGCCCATCTAGTACTGCGTTTAAATTTAGAAATTCTAGTTACCATGAAGAAAAATTCATCAGAACCATTACCATAAAAGTATTTATAGAAAAGGAACAGAGAAGCTACGTCAGGGCGGTAGTATAGTGACGAAGCCGAGATGCCAGGTAAGGATCAATAACATTGCAGATTCTTTATTTTATCAAGAACTTCTAAATGCATAGCAGAGGCACCAAACCAGATGTGGAAGCAGTATTCAAAGAAAGGGCGAATTGTAGACTCTTATAAATATGCAAGATAGATCCTGGCGTGAATGATTGTTTCGCTTGACACCGTCAACCAAATTTTATAGCAGCAGACTCTAAGCTATTGATTCAATATAATCTTCCCACTTATGTCAGCGGAAAAGGTTAGTCCGCGAAGGCCTAACCTGTCACTGTCGTGATGGTTAGCATCAGCCATACCAAGACCAATAACATGTCAGATTCTTCTTTGGATTTTATCAAGAATATAGCGATTACCTAAGTGAACCCTTTATTTAATCTACGGGGATAGACCGTTCTCGTTCCACTGCTTATGTCTAAGGATATCGTCTAGTTCTTATTTTTTTTATTTACTTAGTAGATAGCTGGCTACTCGTATCCGAGGATACTCGTCTATTAGGGTGGCTATCTAATCCCTGTTGCAGACGCCTGCTCAGGCCCATTTGTGTGCGTTCAACGCCCACGGAGCTCATCTGTGGTTTATATGCAATTATACTGAGTGGACCTTAGTAACAGTTTCTGGGAGAGAGCGTGTTAGCTGTCGTGATCAACAGTCTGAACAAGGCCAGCACACTCAAACCCTCGGTCACGATGACTTGTGACCTCGTGCTAGCAGAACCACCGACGGCTCCCAAAGGGTACCGTCTACCCAATTTCGCTCAGAAAGCACTTTCCAAAGGTACCGCACAGGCCGATAACATCAAGGACATCTTTCTGACAAAATGACCATGGTGAGATTCGAACCCGAGTTTCATGGTCAGAAAACGAACTTTCTAACCACTCAGCCAGGTGACCACTTTTATTTGGTACTGTTCCGTTATTGTTCGCCCGTTTCTGTTGCGTGCAAGTGCACATTGCCCGACCCAGGGATTGAACTCACAACCACTATGTCATCAAATTTGCAAAGGAGAATTTGCTGTAGTAAACTTAAGTGACCCGGACCGATATACACCCGAGGAAGGCCGGAATGTAAAACGGCCGAAACGTTGTGGTAAAAACAACAAAGCTGAGGACAATAGTCCGAATATAAATATTGTAAATTAAGTACCATTTTTCAGCATTTTTGCTAACAACTAAATTAGAGGTAGCCAACCTTCCACATTCCACGTGTCAATTTTGTTATTCACAAATTCAGATGCAGCATAGAAATCTCGTATGAAATCTCGTACTTCCGTTAACTGAAGTTAAATTAAAGAGAGTTAAATTATTGACTAAGTAGAGCAGAGAATTTTAAAAATTTTAATCAGACATTTGCAGTTTCGTTTGATAGCTGAAGATACTGTTTTTCTGTACGTTGTTTTGAAACAGTAGATAGATTCTGAGAAATATTTCTTCCTTGAGTAACAAGTGTCAGTAACGATTCCTGTGACATGATAGGATTCTTTTGACGCATGCGCCACGGATTGCCAATCCCGTTAAACTGTCATATTATCCATCCCTACTGTTCAATTAAATTCATGCCTTCGTTATTAGCGTTTCTGAAACACACAGCTAAGAGTAATAGTTCAATATTTTCTATTAAATAAAACTGAAGGCGGTGTTGAAAATTTTAATTCAGAATACATGAAAATATATATAAATAATCTAAATGCTAATTTGGTTATGTTTGATATGAAATAAAATTCACGTAAAGGAATTGCCGGGCGTTTATTTTAATAATTTCACCCCAAGTAAGGCGATAAAGCCTCTAAGACGCAAGTGGTTACTGAGTCTAAAAGAATATGAGGAAAACCATTAAGAGACGACATAAAAGAAAAGGAATTAAGAAGATATTTAATGCATTCTATGTAATTTATTTACATTTCGCAAGAAAACTACCATGTGATTCGCATTTTGAAATTTCAAAAGGAATAAAACAGAATATGAGAAAAGCAAAAGTATTCCTTGTGGTCTGTAAAATAAGACAACGTAATGAAGTAAACCTGGCAGCTACTCTAGGAAAGGACCTCTAATCAGTGGTTAACTGGGGCAAGGAATGGCTTGTAAATTTGAATGTCTTCAAAGCAAAACGTTTTTCATTTAATCACCGCAGAGAATCTTTTCTCTCGACCACCAGCATTAGCCCATGCTAAACTCCAGGTGCGAAACACGTTTCGCTTTCTTGGGTTCACGTTCTCCACTGACATAAAGTGGAGCGACAATACTGAATCAATTGCAGAGCTCTTGCATGGGATGCATGTAACAAATTTGACAAGATATGGCGTTCGAACCTGCCATCCTCCTTAAAAGTCCAAACCTTTTGAACATTGATTGAACCAGTCTTACTGTATGGATCAGAAACTTGGACCTAATCTGTTCATCTTGAAAGGCGATTGGATGTAACCTATACAAATCCACTTAGAAAAATCCAGAACAAGTTGGAGATCCCATGCAACGCTTAACGCAATTTACAGAGAACTGAGACCAATCTCCCTTAAGCTCAAAGAAAAACAATTACAGTTTACCGGCCACTGCCACCGAGCGGATAGGGACATCGTCTCACCCTTACTCTATGGCATCCTTCTGGGAGTGTCTTCTCTCTGACACCATGGCTTGGGACTCAGGGTTGCATATTGGGGATCTGGGGACAGCAATACAGGGCCGAACAGTGTGGAAAGGGATGGTCAATGGAGTTCCGACAAACCACAGGGAGTTTGAAGGATGATGATAATGATAAGAATTAGTAAGATTCTACTGCACATAAAGTAGGGGATCGGTTTTCTATTGTTATTAAGTAATAAATTGATCCCTCAAGAATTATTTAACACTGACTTCTCGTCATTTTTGATGGCATGGGTAAACTAGTATTAATCATATACAAATCTCTTTAGAAAAATCCAGAACATCAGTTGGAGATCCCATGCAACGCTTAACACAATATACGAAGAACTGAGACCAATCTCTCTTAAGCTCAAACAAAAACGATTACAGTTTGCCAGCCACTGCCACTGAGTGGGCGGGGCGGTTGTCTCATCCTTACTTCTATGGTATCCTTCTGGAGGTGTCTTCTCATGAAAGTTGACTTTCCCAGACAACATGGCTCAGGACTCAGGGTTGGACAATGGGGATCTAGGGACCAAACAGCGATTGTTGATGGAGTTCTGACCAACCACAGGGATGACAGCTGCTGCTGCTGATGATTTATAGAAGATTCTATTGGACATAAAGTGGGAGATCGGTTTTCTATTGTTATCAAGTAATAAACTGATCCCCCAAGAATTACGGTCACTTTGAGAACTAATATGATTCGTTCCACTAAGCCCACAAATTTTAAAATATTTTTTTGTCTGTTGCATCTGAAGTCCATTGATGGGGGTATCCATGGATGAGAGGTTTGTCTGTGTTAATGTAAGATGTTACTGGACATAAAGTGGGGGATCAGTTTTCTATTGATGTTAAGTAATAAACTGAATAATAGGAAAATATATTTAAAGACTCGTCTGTGAAAACCTTCCAGTAAATTCTTAATAAATGACGTTATTATCTTTGAAGGCATCGCTATAGTAACATTAATATAAGATTACTGGTACTAGTAAAAATTTCGGTTTTCCTACTTGAATTTTCTGATGAATCCTAATTCCTAAGTTAATGATTGAATAAGCGCCTTGTGAATTCTATGATTATAAAATAGTCATGGGAATTCCCTTATTGCATCATTAAATATTTGAGCTTCAGAACTTTAACAAAATATTGCAATAACAGTTATATGTGTAAATGCAGGTCATTAATTACAGAAGTAAGGGGGTACAAATGAAAAGAGTGGAAATTGATGATATAATCGATCCTAACCTGGCATCCTTGACTTCAGTCACTTCTTCATCGACGTCACGTGACTTCCCTCTATCTTTTCAACAAGCACTTTCAAAGCAACAGTTTCTTATGTGCTTTTTCCTTAGCGCCTCTCGACTACGTGGATTTAAGCATGCTACTAGATTGGCAATTAGGTCTCTTCGTTTAACTGTTCAACTAGCTAGACGCAACCGTCTGTTTTATTCTAACAGTTTCTTTTTCGCACTTATCTCTTATGGGACTCCCTTCCAATTTCTTGCTCCCTTTCCATGTACAGTCTTCAAAAATTTAAATGCAACGTCAATTACCATCTTCCATCTTTCTAAACCCTGTTCCTTTATTGTCCTTTTGCTCACTTTGCGCTAAAGTTTTCACATTCTCTTTCACTGTCTGTAACCCACTAGTGACATTATCACCTTGCCGGGGGTGAAATGATATATATATATATATATATATATATATATATATATATATATATATATATATATATGTTTAATATATATATATATATATATATATATATATATATATATATATATATATATATATATATATATATATATATACATACATACCGAGTGTAACAGCAAAATTGTCAAATTGTTAGATTAAGGTCTGAACCGTTGTATCTTAGAAATGATTAAAGATATCTTACTGGAATTCTCCGAGGTCTTTTATAACACTATTGGACCCTACTTTGAGCAATAAGAATGTATAATTACTCTTGATGTTTCTTGAATGGACTTTGAAGATGGAAGCCAGAGTATAATTTTGGTCCTATTACTGAAGGCCTGAATGATCTTTTTCCTCTCACCATTGTTCACTTTGGAAGACTGATACAAAACAACATGCTCTTCAAAGCGTTCTTATGACAAATGGTGTTAAGATGGCTAAACGTCTTATCTGAAAATCTGGAAAAAAGAAACTCAATTAGTTTATTGTTCTTTTTTAGATACTAGACATTTTATGGGATGGACAGTTATGCTGTTACACTATTTGGACAATTTTGCTGTTAAACCCGGTATATATATATATATATATATATATATATATATATATATATATATATATATATATATATATATACATGTGTGTGTGTGTCTGTGATCTGTTTTCTGACGTGACAAATGCACGTGAAGTCTGCTTAGCCAATGTAAAAAAATAAACAAAAATAAAAAACCTGATTTTTTTTCTCTTTCTTTCTACAAAACCGAAGCTTTAATAAAAGTGAAGTATGGGTTAGGCTTATAAACGTTTCCAATTTGTTCCTTATCCACTTTATTACTTATCAGATTCAGATCAACATTTGATGCCAATCCATATATATATATATATATATATATATATATATATAATTTATTAGTGTATTCTCATTGATAGGTGGTTAGAAGTCTCTTAATAAAAAATACATATATATATATATATATATATGTATGTGTGTGTATGTATGTGTGTTTAATGGAACATATGAAACCCAGTTGGATGTTAACATTTTTTTATTCATTTTGTTGCCAAAATTTCGTACAATAAAAACAGTTAATAAAAGTAAAAATAAATATTGGTGTATAAAATAAAGATCTGTAAACTCAATAAAATTTATACAAAGGAAGATGTTCAAAAAGATCTGAAATATTGTAATTTACTGGAAGAAAAGAAAATATAATTATGATAAGAAAAAGAAAAATAGCGAATACAAATAATTCAAATGATAATTTATGATAATATTATTTAGGTGATAAGTAAAATATAAAAGGCATTTAAAAGAAAAACCGAAACGAAACGTGGACAACAGAATCAAAAATTGAACATCCAATATCAGTCATTATATCATACATAAGTTTTGTCAAATATGTATAACATATGTTTGTCAAATATGTATGAGATATGTTTGTCAAATATGTATGACATGTTTGTCAAATATGTATGACATTTATTTGTCAAATATGTATGACATGTTTGTCAAATATGTATGACATTTGTCAAATATGTATGACATGTTTGTCAAATATGTATGACATGTTTGTTAAATATGTATGACATGTTTGTCAAATACGTATGACATGTTTGTCAAATATGTATGACATGTTTGTCAAATATGTATGACATGTTTGTTAAATATGTATGACATGTTTGTCAAATAGAGCATTTTAGTGAAGATGTTTTTAATTAAATATCAAGGTATGAGTAATTAGTTTTGTCACCATTTTCTAAAAACGAATTCTGGTGAGATCTAATGGAATAAGCACATTATTTAATGTTGAAATTTAGCATCGGAAATAATATTTGGGTGAAGGTTAACCATATACACTTAATTCGGTCAACATTAATTTGAGTCCAGAACGGAATAAAAAATTATTTTATGTATGGAAATTTTTGTTTCATATTCTTATCAGACGTTACTAACATAATATTACATAAATTATAATTTCAAAATTTCACTTTTATAGAGACAGAATCCTACACATCCTCACAAGAATATTAAATATTGAATGTTCGAAGAAAACACCGAAACCACATATCCTCGATTCGGCCGACCTTAATTTGATGTTACTAACATAATATTATATAAATCATAATTTAAACATTTCGCTTTAATAAAGACAGAATTCCACACATCCACGCAAGAAGATTGACTGTTCGAAGAAAACCCCGAAACCACATACCTTCGGCTCGGTCGATGTTACATTTCTGTATGTG
>OZ038495.1:101892532-101900032 GCA_964036315.1 Acanthosepion esculentum | reverse complement strand
AACCAAAATTCCCCTATAATTGGTCAAATTTCAAAATTCTCTTGGGGGCTAGCTGCGCCTGAAGCCCAGCTATTAGGTCGCATTAAGCTCGCCAGAATCTATTTATAGACTACAAATTGAATCTCCAAATCTATTTTTGCTGGTTTTTCAGGCTTCAGGGTACAAAAATATATGTCCACCAGTGAGCACATTTTATTAGCTTTGGAAACAGAAAATAAATATGGAAATGGTTTTATCAGCAATATGAAATTCAGGAATAATTGGAAGAACAATAATAATATGCAGATTGAACGACTTTACAAGAACAATCCATATTTTTTTTTATCGTTCCTCGTAAAAGCTTTGAATATCATGAAAGCCCTGCAGCGTTTTCGTGACTCAGAACAAGACACAGAGGTTTGGAGAGGACTGATAAGAGCCATTTCCAAAGCTACTGAAGATGAGAGCTCACACTGATTTACAGTTTGCTTTCAAGTCGAAACAGCTCATCATGAAAATATCAACGCTTGATTTTTAAAATCTTCATTGTATTATTTTTGTTAAAGATTTTACTAATTTCAACTAATTTTTTTGTTAAAAGTGTTTTATATCCGATATTGTTTCAACGCCAGTTTCATAAGAACAGTTGTGTAGTAACCACTGGAGATTTGTATGTCATACTACTTTCAGGTTCTGAGTAAATTAGCATTTTAAACGACATGTTTCATGTCAAAATAATAATCACGAAGGTTTCTATCGCATACCACTGCATTGAGTGTCTTGTTTAATTTAAAGTCCACTTCATGCTTGTATATTCTTTTCTTTAAATTTCGGGATGTTTCGCCGATATACTTTGGGGGCATTCTTTACATTTATTTTGCTTTTGATGTAAAAGTTAACTGACTGTTTTACTTTGATTAAATTTTTAATTGTTTTCGAAGATTTTTATCGTTTGTGTTTTCTCTCACGATATTTTACGTTTAGATGAAATAAAATCCGTTTTTCTGATCATTTACTTTGATCGTCGAAACACAGCTCATCATAAAAGTTTCTCTAAATTGTCATACATTTACCATAGATGAATTTATATGCATATTCAAATTTATAATAATGAAAAAAAAACTTCTCTCTGTTGATTTTGACACGCACGCAACCACACAAAGACACACATACACGCATATCTATATAGGTACGTATAAGTCCGCAGCCTCATGCTGATAAAAGCACTTATTTTGAACACTAAATATTTATTTTTAGAACATAAATCCCTTCCTTGTCAATGCACTTAATCTAATAGTGAGCATTCCAACTTTATACGTTGAACATTTCAGATCAAAATTCAACTAATATCTACATGTCAAGCCTACAATTATTTATCTACCCTCATATACAGAAAATAGCTTGAGGCAGGAAACTGACTGTCACAATGCAGTGTTGATGCCTGTTTCCGCTCTGTTTATAACTATAAATACACTATCTTTTCCCATTAATTTACCAAATTCTAAACAATATATATATATTTTAATTTTAATTTCAAATTTTATAAATCTTTTAATATCTATGGTAACCTTGCTTCGTTGTCAAATTTTTTGAGTTCTCATGTACTTGTATTTTGATTGGTCATTCTAGCTTATGTAACAGCGTTTACCCCTACCGAAGGATCGTTAATTAATTTGAAACTTTTAAAACCATTTATTCTACATTCAACATCATCACTTGATAAGACACCAGAAGTGTTGAAACAAAATGGCTATTTTTGTAGTGATTTTATAACATATTTATGTTATAATATTTAAATAAATAATTATATCTGCTCTACTCTGTATTGAGCACTCTTTCAAGAATAATAATTGTTGGTTATTGGAATTTATTCCGTATACACCAATCCTATACTTATATATATATATATATATATATATATATATATATATATATATATATATATATATAAATATATATATATATATATATATATATATATATATATATATATATATATATATATATATGTATATATATGAAGAAGTATACTCTTAATGTGTGCGACATTTATGGGATAAAGTGCTCAATATCAGCGATAGAGCGTGTGTAAATATAAAAGTGAGCATTGAAGTCAACACTTAGAGGCGATAGGCCGTTTCATGTTTAAAATATGTGGTAAAGTATAATTTATATTACAATGAATCATTCACACAAAAAGTAGATTAGTAAAGTTAATGATATAAAATAGCGGAATCCCTTCTCTAACTAAATTTTAAAGATGCTTTAACCCACGAATTACTCGATGAATGTTAGGATTCTGGTTTTTTTTAAATTATAAACTGTATTAGGTCTTCCTTAAATATGCAAATACTTTCGACGGTTCGTCCGTTATCAATAACACATTAAAAAAAAACATATTTTGATTTGCATTTATATTTTTTCATTTCGGATCCTACCTGACTTTTACCAAAAAGAAAATAGTTTCTATGCCTGAGGATGACTGGGGGAACCGTCGATAGTACTTGCATATTTAAGGAAAACCTAATACAGTTTATAATTTTAAAAAACAAGGATCTTAACATTCATCGGGAGATTAGTGGGTTAAAGCAGCTTTAAAATTTGATTAACGAAAGGATTTCGCTATTTTATATCATTAATTTTACTAATTTACTTTTTGGACGAATGATGCATTGTAATATATATATATATATATATATATATATATATATATATATGAATAAAGACTTGTACCCACAGAACCTCAGAATAGATTTAAACAACAGAGACGCCATTTTATTAATCAAATTATTTTTTTTTATTTTATTTTATTTTTTTTATTATAGACATGAACACCTGAGATATCTTTCGGCCAACACTTATTCATAGGAAATATTTAAATATTTGAAATATTTACTAAAATGAAAGAAAAGTCTGAGCTCGTTTAAAATTAAATTTATTGAAAATATAATTAAAACGTAAGGGCGGTGTAAATCTCAGCTCAGAAAACGTTAATAAAAGGGGAAAAAATTTAACTCACAATCCTTTTTAATGATCTTGTGAAATGGTCTTTCTGCCTGCATAAATTTGCATGATTTACACCCCCTTACGTTTTAATTATATTTTCAATAAATCTAATTTTAAACGAGCTCGGACTTTTCTTCCATTTTAGTAAATATTTCAAAATATGTGTCCCCTTTATACTAATAAATAATGTGCCAACACGTTACCTATGAATAAGTGCTGGCCGAAAGATATCTCAGGTGTTCATGTCTATAATAAAAAAAAAATAGCTTGATTAATAAATGGCGTCTCCGTTGTTAATATATATATATATATATATATATATGAATATAAGATGTTGAACATTGTGTGCTGGTGTTAATAAAATAGAGCTTGATGTAATATAATACAGCTATTAATTATATATTAATAAATATACATTTTTCCATCACCGGTAGCACGACTCGGAGTTTCATGCACAACGCAATGTTCAGGTGCTGAGTAGAGACTGACCGTTACATAAAATAAATTTTAATCAAAATATCTGGTTAATACAATACTGGCGCAGTCTATATATTATACGGGGATTACTGGTTTCAAAATGTATTTAAAATAGACAGGATTTATATTTTATATTTAAAATAAAGGGTGATTAATGGCATTTTAAAAAATTACATTAAAATAAATGTATCTATAACTATATATATAAAAATGATATATGCTCGATATAAGTTAATTAGACAAAAGAATATTAAAAATGGAAAGATTATTATCTACAGTAGAATTTAATCTTGATCAACGTATTTCAACAGGTATTTATTTTTATGCCTCCAAGTATCATAAATTCAATCCTCTTGTTTAATAGGTTATGGTTATTTTAAAAATTTTAAGATAGTTAATTTTTCTTCAAGGCATAAATAACACCTATTGCCTTTCCGATTGTAAGATCTATAATATGCCACGTAATAATGGATGTATTACCACCATTCTTTAATTGCCAGAAATATTTGGAATACGCCTTGGTATTCAAGTATCTTACATTAACTAAAGTCATTTGAGGATGATAAAAATGAAATTTCCAAGGAATTGTCAGTGGACCCAATATATATATATATATATATATATATATATATATATATATATATATATATATATATATATATATATGTGTGTGTGTATATATATATATATATATATATATGACTGAATTATAATTCGCAATATTTATCGGAGACCGACTCGTTAGAACTCAGATAAGAATTATATATATATATATATATATATATATATATATATATATATATATATATATATATATATACTAGAGCATAAATCCCTTCCTAGTCAGTGCGCGTAAGTCAATAATAAATATTAATTTGTCGTTATACATTGAGCTTTTCAGATAAAAATTCAGCAAGGAATGGTTTTTCATCATCAGACTACAGAATGTAGTTAAATGGTTAATATAGAAGCATTGGATTAAGTGCATTGACAAGGAAGAAGATTATTTTGAAAAATAAATATTTCTTGTGTAAAATAAAATATTTTCATCATCAGACTACAGACTTATTCATGTAGTTAAATGGTTAATATAGAAGCATTGGATTAAGTGCATTAACAAGGAAGGAAATTATGTTGAAAAATATCTTGTGTAAAACAAATCTTTTTATTTAATTAGCCTAAAGAGTTATTGACGTAATTTGACTGGCACCATCTTTGCTTGTTTTTTCAAATTTTGATACAAGCGAACTGATCTGTATACAATGACATAGACATTATTCCATCGCACCAATTTTTTTTGCGAAGTTAAGATCCAATTCTTTTTTAAAAGATTGTATTATGCAAAAAGGGTCTGTGTTGTGTTTACAATATTTTCTCATTTAAATGCCCCAAACATGCTCTGACTCCATTTCATCACCACACCGGCTTACCATCGGTGTCATTGTTTCTGTGCCAGTGGATATTTGTGTGAGTGCGTGTAACAACGAGAGGGAAAGAGAAGATGATAAAGAAAACTAAAAACTAAATAAATAAAAGCAATAAACTTTAAATCGAGGAAAAAATGACAGATGAAAAGGCAAATGTCTGAAGGATAAAGAAAAAACAACAAAATACAAACATAACACATTACGTAATCACATCAATAAGTCCGTAGCCTAAGGATGACAAAACAAATATCATAAATAAAAAAAATATTTCTCAAAATATTCTTATATATTGTCAATGCACTTAATTCAGTGATCAATATTAATGACATATATTAAACGATATACGTAGAAAATTTCAGATCAACATTTAGCTAATAGCTATATCTTAGGCTACATACTTATTGATTTCTCCTCCAACATATCTGTAGATATCCTAACATATACATTTAGCTTTCTTTCTTTCTTTCTTTCTTTCTTTCTTTCTTTCTTTCTTTCTTTCTTTCAACATGTGTGTGTGTGTGTGTGTGTGTGTGTGTGTGTGTGTGTGTGTGTGTGTGTGTGTGTGTGTGTGTGTGTGTGTGTGTGTGTGTGCCTATGCGTGTATTAAAAATATTGGTTAAATAAGTAAAATAACGAGTTTCCTACTTTAACCTTTACTCTATCTATCTCTATCTCTCTCTCTTTCTCTCTCTCTCTCTCTCTCTCTCTCTCTCTCTCTCTCTATATATATATATATATATATATATATATATACATATATATATATATATATATATGTATATATGTACGCAGCATATCTTTAATTCAAATATGTTTCAAATTCATTAAGAAAGCCGCGGTTGTTTTTTCTTTTCTTTACTTTTCCCAAGCACTGAAAATGATCGACGAAATTGAAAGGACCTGGGAAAATAAAAATGAAATGGAAAGATAAAAAATAATTTGGCGACTTCTTTAATGAATTTAATATCAACATTAATAAGTCGATTAGAGGATCAAACTATGATAAGAGAAGACCACAACAACGAAACAAGCTTGAATTTATATATTTATATATATATATATATATATATATATATATATATATATATATATATATATATATATATATATATATATATATATATATATATATTGCGCCTAGCATGAAACAGCCTGTTGCCTCTGAGTGTCGACTTCAATGTTCATTTTTATATTTATATTTACATACGCTCTATCTCTGATATTGAGCACTTTATCCCATAAATATAGCACACCTTAAAACTATATTTCTTCATATATATATATATATATATATATATATATATATATATATATATATATATATATATATATATATCCCAAAGAAACGCGAAACGGTTTAAAATGAATTTAAAAAAATATAAAATCCTTCTTGAAGCTTTTACTTTAGTTTTAATTTAAAGCTAATAGATTAACTTTAATATTTACAATAAGTAAAATATTTTGCTGTATTTAAAAACGAATTATAAATTGATTGAAATAATTTTTACTATATATATATATATATATATATATATATATATATATATATATATATATATATATATATACCGGTGTAACAGCAAAATTGACAAATATTAGATTATAGTTTGAACCGTTGTATCTTAGAAATGATTAAAGATATATTACTGAAATTCTCCGAGGTTTTTATAGCCTTATTGGCCTCTACTTTGAGCAATAAGAATGTATAATTGCTCTCCAGGTTTAACAGAAGAATTTGTGATGAAATCGATCATAAACGAAAATGACATGTTCATCATTAATTTTTCCTAGCTGAGGATTGGAAGCCGATGAAGGGTTGAAACAAAGTTCAAATACAAATATTATTCCATGATCATTTTCCAACTCATTCAAGATGATCTTTGCTCTCTCTAACGTTCCAACTTTCTGTCCTGGAGTAACAAGGTACCTCACACGTTTCACATACGATTTCATTTTCAAGTTTTTTTTTCACTGCTCATTCAATTATCATAGCTGAAACTTCTCTCTCATGTGCCAAATGTCTTATGAATTGAGTTGGATCTTTTCTAATTGATCTCTTTAGTTCTAAGTTAAAATGATGATCCCTCTTCCTGTTGTGACATCTTGATCCTGTTTTCTTCTCTACTGTTCCGTCTTTTTAAATTTATTCACCGTTCTCTTGACACTTCTTGAATGGACTTTGAAGATGGAGGCTAGGGTATGAATGTTGATACCATTACTGAAGGCCTGAATGATCTTTTCCCACTCACCATTGCTTAGTCTGGAAGACAGTGGGGTTGATACAAAACGATTTTAAGGTGTTCTTTTTCCAGCTGAGTAACTCAAGGGGTTTTTCCGTAATTCTTACGACAAATTGTATCAAAATGGCTAAACGTCTTATCTGAAAACCTGGAAAAAAGAAACTTAATTAGTTCAGTGTTTTATTAAATATTAAACCTTTTGTGGGATGGACAATTTTGCAGTTACACCCGGTATACATACATATATATATATATATATATATATATATATATATATATATATATATATATATATATCTGTGTGTGTGTGTGTGTGTGTGTGTATCTGTGTGTGTGTGTGGAAAAGCGTTATATAATTTTTTATAGAATAA
>OZ038495.1:101815032-101890032 GCA_964036315.1 Acanthosepion esculentum | reverse complement strand
CCATATCCTCGCTTTCCCACTGAGGGGACATACTGTCCTGTGTACCGGGGCTAACCCTGGCCGTTCGCAAGGCCACCAGATGGTAGTCCTCGTGCGACGTTCGTCGGGTACTGGGTGAGCCTTGAGTATATCTCGTAGTCACACTCTTTGTTTCCATGTGGTCCCTTACCTTCTTGGCCAGCGCTGCTCTAACCTAAAAAGAGAAAATAAAAAAATCTAAGTAAAAGGTATTAAAAATACGAGAAAAAAAGAAGAGAACGGTCATACCTCTCCACTATTTCATTTCCTTTGTAACTATTAATACATTTTGTCTTTTAGTTATTTCTTCTAGACCTTGTCCCGACACCCAGTTGCTCAAAATAGCAAGGTAGGTTATGCGTTGTTTTCCTCTGTCCCTCTTGCCATCATTCTGTCCTGGGAGTATTAAATTTTCCAAGATCTCTTTCCTCATCTTCTAAAAATCAAGTACAATTTTATTCAATTAAAATTTCACTATTACGTGCCATCCGTCTTCCGGATGTCACAGTTATCTCCCTTTGACTTAAATCTCCGCGGTTTTATTTACCAGTGCAGCAGCCAGATATTAAACTCACAACTCTTCGGTCAAGTCACTGGATCCGACTAAGGCTTTTATCCATTGAGCTATGAATCCTCAAGAGGCATTGCACGTGGAACTAGAACAATTTACCTCGGTGGACGAAGTAAACGATTCAGTTCGAAATTCCAATCCCCTGAAGAAGGCCGGAGCGCACAACGGCCGAAATGTCATCAATATGCCAATAAAGATGAGGACAGCAGTCCGAACAATGTAAACAATGTAAATAATTACAATAACTCATTTCAGAAATGTAGACAGATCCTGAAGAAAGCCGGAGCGAGCAACGGTCGAAAGGTCGTGAATATGGCAATAAAGATGAGGACAACAGTCCGAAGAATGTAAATAGTGCAAATAATTGCAATAACTTATCTCAAAAATATAGACAGATCCCGAAGAAGGCCGGAGCGTACACTGGTCGAAACGTCGTGAATATGGCAATAAAGATGAAAACAACAGTCCGAACAATATAAATAATGTAAATAATTACAATACCTCATCTCAGAATTATAGACAGATCATGAAGAAGGTCGGAGCGTACAACGGCCGAAAC
This sequence comes from Acanthosepion esculentum, assembly GCA_964036315.1. Taxonomy (NCBI): domain Eukaryota; kingdom Metazoa; phylum Mollusca; class Cephalopoda; order Sepiida; family Sepiidae; genus Acanthosepion; species Acanthosepion esculentum. The sequence goes on along the minus strand of OZ038495.1, from coordinate 101,888,884 downwards.
GTCGTGAATATGGCAATAAAGATGAGGACAACATTCCGAACAATGTAAATAATGTAAATAAATATTCTAACTACAGTCCTATCAAAGTCCTATCTTCGGCAAAGTCTTTGAAACTTTAATCAATGCCGAAGTGGTTAAGCACCTTACATCCCATGATCTGCTTTCTGACAAGTAATATGGTTTCCGCTTTGCCCGATCTACAACTGATGTACTCACAGCCATAATTGAATTTGTTTACCAAGCACTCCATAATAACGGAGAAGCTTGTGCTGTGGCTCTAGATATCTCTAAAGCATTTGATAGGGTCTGGCATGCCAGCCTCCTTTGTAAGATTAAAGGATACAGAATTTCAGGTCGATTATTTGACTTAATATGATAATTTCTGTCAAACCATGTAATGAAGGCCATCCTTAACGGATTCTCTTCCAGTTCCTTTCCCATAAACGCAGGTGTTCCCCAAGGATCTATCCTGGGCCCTACTCTGTTCCTTATCTTCATTAACGATCTCCTCGATGTCATCAGTTCCCAAGTAGGCATTTATGCTGACGACACTACTATTTACTCCTACCTCAATAGCAAGTCTGCTATCGCTGACACAACCTGGCCGTTGGTCTCGAAAAGGACATTCAATCGGTTGTTAATTGGGACAAGAAATGGCTGGTTAACTTTAATGCCTCAAAAACAAAACTGCTCTCATTTACCCACCACAGAGAACCCTCCCTAGCTCCACGAAAGCATCTCTCTGCGACTGCTTCGTCTCACATTGTCCGCTGACCTGAGATGGAACAATTATATTGAATCAATAGCTTCGTCTACTGCAAGGAAATTTGGTTCACTTTGTCGCACCAGAAAGTTTTTCTCGCCCGAGTCGATCCTTCAAATCTATAAATCAACCATTCGTTCTTGCATGGAATAATGCTGCCATATATGGTCTCGTGCCCCCTCTGTCCGTCTTAGGGTCCACGACAAAATCTAGAGACAAATATGAAATGTGATTGGCCCTGATCTGGCATCTCATCTACAGTCGCGCTCTCACAGACGTGCCGTCGCCTCCCTCTGTCTTTTCTACAAATACTTTCACGGTAACTGCTCCGACGAGCTAGTTTCGCTAGTTCCCAAACTTCATGAATTTAAATGTGCTACTAGGCCGGCATCTCAATCGCACCCTTTCACTGTCGAAACGGTTAAATGTTGCCGTCTCTTCTACTTCAATAGCTTCATATCTCGCACTTCGCGTCTGTGAACTACCTTCCCCCTTACTTGCTTATAATCTCCAACTATTCAAATGCAATATCAATCAACATCTCCAGATGCCTTGATCTACCCCCTGTCCTTCTCTTCATCCTTTACTCACGCCTCTTTACTCTCACTCTCACTCTGTAAGCCCTTGTGTGCTAGTGTCACTCCAGACTTGCTTGGGGTGAAAAGTTAAAGAAATATTACAATACCTCATCTCAGAAATACAGACAGATCAGCAAGAAGATCGGAGCGTACAACGGCCGAAACGTCGTGAATATGGCAATAAAGATGAGGACAACAGCCGGAACAATGTAAATAATGTAAATAATTACAATACCTAATCTCAGAAATATAGACAGACCCTGAAGAAGGTTGGAGCGTACAACGGCCGAAACGTCGTGAATATGGTAATAAAGATGAGGACAACAGTCCGAACAATGTAAATAGTTACAATACCTCATCTAAGAAATAAAGACAGATCCTGAAGAAGACAGGAGCGTACAATGACCGAAACGTCGTAAATATGACAATAAAGATGAGGACAACAGTTCGAACAATGTAAATAATGTAAATAATTACAATACCACATCTCAGAAATATAGACAGATCCTGAAGAAGGTCGGAGCGTACAACGGCCGAAACGTTGTGAATATGGCAATAAAGATGAGGACATCATTCCGAAAAATGTAAATAATGTAAATAATTACAATACCTCATCTCAGAAATTATGTGTCTTCTGACATACGACAATATTCAGCGAAAAAGGTAGTGGATTATCAATGTCAAATCTCTACAATCGACCCTAGAAATGAACTCCATGGGCGAAAGATAACGTTGTACGTGTGGTGGGGCGCATTTAGATTTCTTAAAATGCAATGAAATACTAAGTGCACATTTATATGTCCAGCAGCTGCAACATGTCCATAAAAGTTTGGTCGAAAACTACCATACGATTGTTAATAGAAAAATGCCGATCTCCTCCACGATAACGCAAGGCAACACCCGGCAAGAATAACACAAGAAAAAAATTTAAAAGTAGGTCGGTTTGTTCCACAGAATTCCTCCATATTCACCAGACTTTGCACCAACTGATTACTAAATTATTTTCAGTCTCTGCAAAACACTTTGATGAGGAAAATGTTTCTCAATTGAAAACCAGTTACAAGAGGTCTTCAAGAAAATTTTCACTTCAAAACATATGTAATTTTACTCAAAAGATATTGAAGAGCTGTCCGCTAAATGGTAACACAATACTGCAAATAATGGTGAATATCTCAATGAATAAAATGCATATTGCACTTTATGTTTTGAAGGATAAACTTGGTTAAAAATTAGAAAGTTATTTATGACTCAAACCAATATATTATAAGTTTGGAAAGTGAAAATTACATAAGAATCTGTTGGAACATTTCCAGGTTTTCATCAAAAATCTAAAAAAGAGGAACTTCAAGCAAAATGGTCACAATAGACAGGGAAAAAGGTCTCAGTTGAACACATAATCCTCTTGGCATTTCACCTTATATAGAAACTATATTTATAAACTATAATTTAAGTGAAAACGATGTCAGTTGAAAATGAAGCATTCTTTTATCTATATACCTAATCTGTATTTATAAACTATAATTTTAGTGAAAAAAATGTCAGTTGAAAATGAAGCCTTCTTTTATCTATATACCTAATCTGTATTTATAAACTATAATTTTAGTGAAAACGATGTCAGTTGAAAATGAAGCATTCTTTTATATATATACCTAATCTGTATTTATAAACTATAATTTTAGTGAAAACGATGTCAGTTGAAAATGAAGCCTTCTTTTATCTATATACCTAATCTGTATTTATAAACTATAATTTTAGTGAAAACGATGTCAGTTGAAAATGAAGCCTTCTTTTATCTATATACCTAATCTGTATTTATAAACTATAATTTTAGTGAAAACGATGTCAGTTGAAAATGAAGCCTTCTTTTATCTATATACCTAATCTGTATTTATAAACTATAATTTTCGTGAAAACGATGTCAGTTGAAAATGAAGCCTTCTTTTATCTATATACCTAATCTGTATTTATAAACTATAATTTTAGTGAAAACGATGTCAGTTGAAAATGAAGCCTTCTTTTATCTATATACCTAATCTGTATTTATAAACTATAATTTTAGTGAAAACGATGTCAGTTGAAAATGAAGCCTTCTTTTATCTATATACCTAATCTGTATTTATAAACTATAATTTTAGTGAAAACGATGTCAGTTGAAAATGAAGCCTTCTTTTATCTATATACCTAATCTGTATTTATAAACTATAATTTTTAGTGAAAACGATGTCAGTTGAAAATGAAGCCTTCTTTTATCTATATACCTAATCTGTATTTATAAACTATAATTTTAGTGAAAACGATGTCAGTTGAAAATGAAGCCTTCTTTTATCTATATACCTAATCTGTATTTATAAACTATAATTTTTAGTGAAAACGATGTCAGTTGAAAATGAAGCCTTCTTTTATCTATATACCTAATCTGTATTTATAAACTATAATTTTAGTGAAAACGATGTCAGTTGAAAATGAAGCCTTCTTTTATCTATATACCTAATCTGTATTTATAAACTATAATTTTTAGTGAAAACGATGTCAGTTGAAAATGAAGCCTTCTTTTATCTATATACCTAATCTGTATTTATAAACTATAATTTTAGTGAAAACGATGTCAGTTGAAAATGAAGCCTTCTTTTATCTATATACCTAATCTGTATTTATAAACTATAATTTTAGTGAAAACGATGTCAGTTGAAAATGAAGCCTTCTTTTATCTATATACCTAATCTGTATTTATAAACTATAATTTTAGTGAAAACGATGTCAGTTGAAAATGAAGCCTTCTTTTATCTATATACCTAATCTGTATTTATAAACTATAATTTTAGTGAAAACGATGTCAGTTGAAAATGAAGCCTTCTTTTATCTATATACCTAATCTGTATTTATAAACTATAATTTTAGTGAAAACGATGTCAGTTGAAAATGAAGCCTTCTTTTATCTATATACCTAATCTGTATTTATAAACTATAATTTTAGTGAAAACGATGTCAGTTGAAAATGAAGCCTTCTTTTATCTATATACCTAATCTGTATTTATAAACTATAATTTTAGTGAAAACGATGTCAGTTGAAAATGAAGCCTTCTTTTATCTATATACCTAATCTGTATTTATAAACTATAATTTTAGTGAAAACGATGTCAGTTGAAAATGAAGCATTCTTTTATCTATATACCTAATCTGTATTTATAAACTATAATTTTAGTGAAAACGATGTCAGTTGAAAATGAAGCCTTCTTTTATCTATATACCTAATCTGTATTTATAAACTATAATTTTAGTGAAAACGATGTCAGTTGAAAATGAAGCCTTCTTTTATCTATATACCTAATCTGTATTTATAAACTATAATTTTAGTGAAAACGATGTCAGTTGAAAATGAAGCATTCTTTTATCTATATACCTAATCTGTATTTATAAACTATAATTTTAGTGAAAACGATGCCAGTTGAAAATGAAGCCTTCTTTTATCTATATACCTAATCTGTATTTATAAACTATAATTTTAGTGAAAACGATGTCAGTTGAAAATGAAGCCTTCTTTTATCTATATACCTAATCTGTATTTATAAACTATAATTTTAGTGAAAACGATGTCAGTTGAAAATGAAGCCTTCTTTTATCTATATACCTAATCTGTATTTATAAACTATAATTTTAGTGAAAACGATGTCAGTTGAAAATGAAGTATTCTTTTATCTATATACCTAATCTGTATTTATAAACTATAATTTTAGTGAAAACGATGTCAGTTGAAAATGAAGCATTCTTTTATCTATATACCTAATCTGTATTTATAAACTATAATTTTAGTAAAAACGATGTCAGTTGAAAATGAAGCATTCTTTTATCTATATACCTAATCTGTATTTATAAACTATAATTTTAGTGAAAACGATGTCAGTTGAAAATGAAGCATTCTTTTATCTATATACCTAATCTGTATTTATAAACTATAATTTTAGTGAAAACGATGTCAGTTGAAAATGAAGCATTCTTTTATCTATATACCTAATCTGTATTTGTAAACTATAATTTTAGTGAAAACGATGTCAGTTGAAAATGAAGCATTCTTTTATCTATATACCTAATCTGTATTTGTAAACTATAATTTTAGTGAAAACGATGTCAGTTGAAAATGAAGCATTCTTTTATCTATATACCTAATCTGTATTTATAAACTATAATTTTAGTGAAAACGATGTCAGTTGAAAATGAAGCCTTCTTTTATCTATATACCTAATCTGTATTTATAAACTATAATTTTAGTGAAAACGATGTCAGTTGAAAATGAAGCATTCTTTTATCTATATACCTAATCTGTATTTATAAACTATAATTTTAGTGAAAACGATGTCAGTTGAAAATGAAGCATTCATTTATCTATATACCTAATCTGTATTTATAAACTATAATTTAAGTGGAAACGATGTCAGTTGAAAATGAAGCATTCTTTTATCTATATACCTAATCTGTATTTATAAACTATAATTTTAGTGGAAACGATGTCAGTTGAAAATGAAGCATTCTTTTATATATATACCTAATCTGTATTTATAAACTATAATTTTAGTGAAAACGATGTCAGTTGAAAATGAAGCCTTCTTTTATCTATATACCTAATCTGTATTTATAAACTATAATTTTAGTGAAAACGATGTCAGTTGAAAATGAAGCCTTCTTTTATCTATATACCTAATCTGTATTTATAAACTATAATTTTAGTGAAAACGATGTCAGTTGAAAATGAAGCCTTCTTTTATCTATATACCTAATCTGTATTTATAAACTATAATTTTAGTGAAAACGATGTCAGTTGAAAATGAAGCATTCTTTTATCTATATACCTAATCTGTATTTATAAACTATAATTTTAGTGAAAACGATGTCAGTTGAAAATGAAGCATTCTTTTATCTATATACCTAATCTGTATTTTTAAACTATAATTTTAGTGGAAACGATGTCAGTTGAAAATGAAGCATTCTTTTATCTATATACCTAATCTGTATTTATAAACTATAATTTTAGTGAAAACGATGTCAGTTGAAAATGAAGCATTCTTTTATCTATATACCTAATCTGTATTTATAAACTATAATTTTAGTGAAAACGATGTCAGTTGAAAATGAAGCATTCTTTTATCTATATACCTAATCTGTATTTATAAACTATAATTTTAGTGAAAACGATGTCAGTTGAAAATGAAGCATTCTTTTATCTATATACCTAATCTGTATTTATAAACTATAATTTTAGTGAAAACGATGTCAGTTGAAAATGAAGCATTCTTTTATCTATATACCTAATCTGTATTTATAAACTATAATTTTAGTGAAAACGATGTCAGTTGAAAATGAAGCCTTCTTTTATCTATATACCTAATCTGTATTTATAAACTATAATTTTAGTAAAAACGATGTCAGTTGAAAATGAAGCATTCTTTTATCTATATACCTAATCTGTATTTATAAACTATAATTTTAGTGAAAACGATGTCAGTTGAAAATGAAGCATTCTTTTATCTATATACCTAATCTGTATTTATAAACTATAATTTTAGTGAAAACGATGTCAGTTGAAAATGAAGCATTCTTTTATCTATATACCTAATCTGTATTTATAAACTATAATTTTAGTGAAAACGATGTCAGTTGAAAATGAAGCATTCTTTTATCTATATACCTAATCTGTATTTATAAACTATAATTTTAGTGGAAACGATGTCAGTTGAAAATGAAGCATTCTTTTATATATATACCTAATCTGTATTTATAAACTATAATTTTAGTGAAAACGATGTCAGTTGAAAATGAAGCCTTCTTTTATCTATATACCTAATCTGTATTTATAAACTATAATTTTAGTGAAAACGATGTCAGTTGAAAATGAAGCCTTCTTTTATCTATATACCTAATCTGTATTTATAAACTATAATTTTAGTGAAAACGATGTCAGTTGAAAATGAAGCCTTCTTTTATCTATATACCTAATCTGTATTTATAAACTATAATTTTAGTGAAAACGATCTCAGTTGAAAATGAAGCCTTCTTTTATCTATATACCTAATCTGTATTTATAAACTATAATTTTAGTAAAAACGATATCAGTTGAAAATGAAGCATTCTTTTATCTATATACCTAATCTGTATTTATAAACTATAATTTTAGTGAAAACGATGTCAGTTGAAAATGAAGCCTTCTTTTATCTATATACCTAATCTGTATTTGTAAACTATAATTTTAGTGAAAACGATGTCAGTTGAAAATGAAGCATTCTTTTTTCTATATACCTAATCTGTATTTATAAACTATAATTTTTAGTGAAAACGATGTAAGTTGAAAATGAAGCATTCTTTTATCTATATACCTAATCTGTATTTATTAACTATAATTTTAATGAAAACGATGTCAGTTGAAAATGAAGCATTCTTTTTTCTATATACCTAATCTGTATTTATAAACTATAATTTTAGTGAAAACGATGTCAGTTGAAAATGAAGCCTTCTTTTATCTATATACCTAATCTGTATTTATAAACTATAATTTTAGTGAAAACGATGTCAGTTGAAAATGAAGCCTTCTTTTATCTATATACCTAATCTGTATTTATAAACTATAATTTTAGTGAAAACGATGTCAGTTGAAAATGAAGCCTTCTTTTATCTATATACCTAATCTGTATTTATAAACTATAATTTTAGTGAAAACGATCTCAGTTGAAAATGAAGCCTTCTTTTATCTATATACCTAATCTGTATTTATAAACTATAATTTTAGTAAAAACGATGTCAGTTGAAAATGAAGCATTCTTTTATCTATATACCTAATCTGTATTTATAAACTATAATTTTAGTGAAAACGATGTCAGTTGAAAATGAAGCCTTCTTTTATCTATATACCTAATCTGTATTTATAAACTATAATTTTAGTGAAAACGATGTCAGTTGAAAATGAAGCCTTCTTTTATCTATATACCTAATCTGTATTTATAAACTATAATTTTAGTAAAAACGATGTCAGTTGAAAATGAAGCATTCTTTTATCTACACACCTAATCTGTATTTATAAACTATAATTTTAGTGAAAACAATGTCAGTTGAAAATGAAGCCTTCTTTTATCTATATACCTAATCTGTATTTGTAAACTATAATTTTAGTGAAAACGATGTCAGTTGAAAATGAAGCATTCTTTTATCTATATACCTAATCTGTATTTATTAACTATAATTTTAATGAAAACGATGTCAGTTGAAAATGAAGCATTCTTTTTTCTATATACCTAATCTGTATTTATAAACTATAATTTTAGTGAAAACGATGTCAGTTGAAAATGAAGCATTCTTTTTTCTATATACCTAATCTGTATTTATAAACTATAATTTTAATGAAAACGATGTCAGTTGAAAATGAAGCTTTCTTTTATCTATATACCTAATCTGTATTTATAAACTATAATTTTAGTGAAAACGATGTCAGTTGAAAATGAAGCATTCTTTTATCTATATACCTAATCTGTATTTATAAACTATAATTTTAGTGAAAACGATGTCAGTTGAAAATGAAGCATTCTTTTATCTATATACCTAATCTGTATTTATAAACTATAATTTTAATGAAAACGATGTCAGTTGAAAATGAAGCATTCTTTTTTCTATATAACTAATCTGTATTTATAAACTATAATTTTAATGAAAACGATGTCAGTTGAAAATGAAGCATTCTTTTATCTATATACCTAATCTGTATTTATTAACTATAATTTTAATGAAAACGATGTCAGTTGAAAATGAAGCATTCTTTTTTCTATATACCTAATCTGTATTTATAAACTATAATTTTAATGAAAACGATGTCAGTTGAAAATGAAGCATTCTTTTTTCTATATACCTAATCTGTATTTATAAACTATAATTTTAATGAAAACGATGTCAGTTGAAAATGAAGCATTCTTTTTTCTATATACCTAATCTGTATTTATTAACTATAATTTTAATGAAAACGATGTCAGTTGAAAATGAAGCATTCTTTTTTCTATATAACTAATCTGTATTTATAAACTATAATTTTAATGAAAACGATGTCAGTTGAAAATGAAGCATTCTTTTATCTATATACCTAATCTGTATTTATAAACTATAATTTTAGTGAAAACGATGTCAGTTGAAAATGAAGCATTCTTTTATCTATATACCTAATCTGTATTTATAAACTATAATTTTAATGAAAACGATGTCAGTTGAAAATGAAGCATTCTTTTTTCTATATACCTAATCTGTATTTATAAACTATAATTTTAGTGAAAACGATGTCAGTTGAAAATGAAGCCTTCTTTTATCTATATACCTAATCTGTATTTATAAACTATAATTTTAGTGAAAACGATGTCAGTTGAAAATGAAGCATTCTTTTATGTATATACCTAATCTGTATTTGTAAACTATAATTTTAGTGAAAACGATGTCAGTTGAAAATGAAGCCTTCTTTTATCTATATACCTAATCTGTATTTATAAACTATAATTTTAGTGAAAACGATGTCAGTTGAAAATGAAGCCTTCTTTTATCTATATACCTAATCTGTATTTATAAACTATAATTTTAGTAAAAACGATGTCAGTTGAAAATGAAGCCTTCTTTTATCTATATACCTAATCTGTATTTATAAACTATAATTTTAGTGAAAACGATGTCAGTTGAAAATGAAGCCTTCTTTTATCTATATACCTAATGTGTATTTGTAAACTATAATTTTAGTGAAAACGATGTCAGTTGAAAATGAAGCATTCTTTTTTCTATATACCTAATCTGTATTTATAAACTATAATTTTTAGTGAAAACGATGTCAGTTGAAAATGAAGCATTCTTTTATCTATATACCTAATCTGTATTTATTGACTATAATTTTAATGAAAACGATGTCAGTTGAAAATGAAGCATTCTTTTTTCTATATACCTAATCTGTATTTATAAACTATAATTTTAGTGAAAACGATGTCAGTTGAAAATGAAGCCTTCTTTTATCTATATACCTAATCTGTATTTATAAATTATAATTTTAGTGAAAACGATGTCAGTTGAAAATGAAGCATTCTTTTATCTATATACCTAATCTGTATTTATAAACTATAATTTTAGTGGAAACGATGTCAGTTGAAAATGAAGCATTCTTTTATATATATACCTAATCTGTATTTATAAACTATAATTTTAGTGAGAACGATGTCAGTTGAAAATGAAGCATTCTTTTTTCTATATACCTAATCTGTATTTATAAACTATAATTTTAGTGAAAACGATGTCAGTTGAAAATGAAGCATTCTTTTTTCTATATACCTAATCTGTATTTATAAACTATAATTTTAATGAAAACGATGTCAGTTGAAAATGAAGCATTCTTTTATCTATATACCTAATAAGTATTTATAAACTATAATTTTAGTAAAAACGATGTCAGTTGAAAATGAAGCATTCTTTTATCTATATACCTAATCTGTATTTATAAACTATAATTTTAGTGAAAACGATGTCAGTTGAAAATGAAGCATTCTTTTATCTATATACCTAATCTGTATTTATAAACTATAATTTTAGTGAAAACGATGTCAGTTGAAAATGAAGCATTCTTTTTTCTATATACCTAATCTGTATTTATAAACTATAATTTTTAGTGAAAACGATGTCAGTTGAAAATGAAGCATTCTTTTATCTATATACCTAATCTGTATTTATTAACTATAATTTTAATGAAAACGATGTCAGTTGAAAATGAAGCATTCTTTTTTTACTATATACCTAATCTGTATTTATAAACTATAATTTTAGTGAAAACGATGTCAGTTGAAAATGAAGCCTTCTTTTATCTATATACCTAATCTGTATTTATAAACTATAATTTTAGTGAAAACGATGTCAGTTGAAAATGAAGCATTCTTTTATCTATATACCTAATCTGTATTTATAAACTATAATTTTAGTGGAAACGATGTCAGTTGAAAATGAAGCATTCTTTTATATATATACCTAATCTGTATTTATAAACTATAATTTTAGTGAGAACGATGTCAGTTGAAAATGAAGCATTCTTTTTTCTATATACCTAATCTGTATTTGTAAACTATAATTTTAGTGAAAACGATGTCAGTTGAAAATGAAGCCTTCTTTTATCTATATACCTAATCTGTATTTATAAACTATAATTTTAGTGAAAACGATGTCAGTTGAAAATGAAGCCTTCTTTTATCTATATACCTAATCTGTATTTATAAACTATAATTTTAGTAAAAACGATGTCAGTTGAAAATGAAGCATTCTTTTATCTATATACCTAATCTGTATTTATAAACTATAATTTTAGTGAAAACGATGTCAGTTGAAAATGAAGCCTTCTTTTATCTATATACCTAATCTGTATTTGTAAACTATAATTTTAGTGAAAACGATGTCAGTTGAAAATGAAGCATTCTTTTTTCTATATACCTAATCTGTATTTATAAACTATAATTTTTAGTGAAAACGATGTCAGTTGAAAATGAAGCATTCTTTTATCTATATACCTAATCTGTATTTATTAACTATAATTTTAATGAAAACGATGTCAGTTGAAAATGAAGCATTCTTTTTTCTATATACCTAATCTGTATTTATAAACTATAATTTTAGTGAAAACGATGTCAGTTGAAAATGAAGCCTTCTTTTATCTATATACCTAATCTGTATTTATAAACTATAATTTTAGTGAAAACGATGTCAGTTGAAAATGAAGCCTTCTTTTATCTATATACCTAATCTGTATTTATAAACTATAATTTTAGTGAAAACGATGTCAGTTGAAAATGAAGCCTTCTTTTATCTATATACCTAAACTGTATTTATAAACTATAATTTTAGTGAAAACGATGTCAGTTGAAAATGAAGCCTTCTTTTATCTATATACCTAATCTGTATTTATAAACTATAGTTTAAGTGAAAACGATGTCAGTTGAAAATGAAGCCTTCTTTTATCTATATACCTAATCTGTATTTATAAACTATAATTTTAGTGAAAACGATGTCAGTTGAAAATGAAGCCTTCTTTTATCTATATACCTAATCTGTATTTATAAACTATAATTTTAGTGAAAACGATGTCAGTTGAAAATGAAGCCTTCTTTTATCTATATACCTAATCTGTATTTATAAACTATAATTTTAGTGAAAACGATGTCAGTTGAAAATGAAGCCTTCTTTTATCTATATACCTAATCTGTATTTATAAACTATAATTTTAGTGAAAACGATGTCAGTTGAAAATGAAGCCTTCTTTTATCTATATACCTAATCTGTATTTATAAACTATAATTTTAGTGAAAACGATGTCAGTTGAAAATGAAGCCTTCTTTTATCTATATACCTAATCTGTATTTATAAACTATAATTTTAGTGAAAACGATGTCAGTTGAAAATGAAGCCTTCTTTTATCTATATACCTAATCTGTATTTATAAACTATAATTTTAGTGAAAACGATGTCAGTTGAAAATGAAGCCTTCTTTTATCTATATACCTAATCTGTATTTATAAACTATAATTTTAGTGAAAACGATGTCAGTTGAAAATGAAGCCTTCTTTTATCTATATACCTAATCTGTATTTATAAACTATAATTTTAGTGAAAACGATGTCAGTTGAAAATGAAGCCTTCTTTTATCTATATACCTAATCTGTATTTATAAACTATAATTTTAGTGAAAACGATGTCAGTTGAAAATGAAGCCTTCTTTTATCTATATACCTAATCTGTATTTATAAACTATAATTTTAGTGAAAACGATGTCAGTTGAAAATGAAGCCTTCTTTTATCTATATACCTAATCTGTATTTATAAACTATAATTTTAGTGAAAACGATGTCAGTTGAAAATGAAGCCTTCTTTTATCTATATACCTAATCTGTATTTATAAACTATAATTTTAGTGAAAACGATGTCAGTTGAAAATGAAGCCTTCTTTTATCTATATACCTAATCTGTATTTATAAACTATAATTTTAGTGAAAACGATGTCAGTTGAAAATGAAGCCTTCTTTTATCTATATACCTAATCTGTATTTATAAACTATAATTTTAGTGAAAACGATGTCAGTTGAAAATGAAGCCTTCTTTTATCTATATACCTAATCTGTATTTATAAACTATAATTTTAGTGAAAACGATGTCAGTTGAAAATGAAGCCTTCTTTTATCTATATACCTAATCTGTATTTATAAACTATAATTTTAGTGAAAACGATGTCAGTTGAAAATGAAGCCTTCTTTTATCTATATACCTAATCTGTATTTATAAACTATAATTTTAGTGAAAACGATGTCAGTTGAAAATGAAGCCTTCTTTTATCTATATACCTAATCTGTATTTATAAACTATAATTTTAGTGAAAACGATGTCAGTTGAAAATGAAGCCTTCTTTTATCTATATACCTAATCTGTATTTATAAACTATAATTTTAGTGAAAACGATGTCAGTTGAAAATGAAGCCTTCTTTTATCTATATACCTAATCTGTATTTATAAACTATAATTTTAGTGAAAACGATGTCAGTTGAAAATGAAGCCTTCTTTTATCTATATACCTAATCTGTATTTATAAACTATAATTTTAGTGAAAACGATGTCAGTTGAAAATGAAGCCTTCTTTTATCTATATACCTAATCTGTATTTATAAACTATAATTTTAGTGAAAACGATGTCAGTTGAAAATGAAGCCTTCTTTTATCTATATACCTAATCTGTATTTATAAACTATAATTTTAGTGAAAACGATGTCAGTTGAAAATGAAGCCTTCTTTTATCTATATACCTAATCTGTATTTATAAACTATAATTTTAGTGAAAACGATGTCAGTTGAAAATGAAGCCTTCTTTTATCTATATACCTAATCTGTATTTATAAACTATAATTTTAGTGAAAACGATGTCAGTTGAAAATGAAGCCTTCTTTTATCTATATACCTAATCTGTATTTATAAACTATAATTTTAGTGAAAACGATGTCAGTTGAAAATGAAGCCTTCTTTTATCTATATACCTAATCTGTATTTATAAACTATAATTTTAGTGAAAACGATGTCAGTTGAAAATGAAGCCTTCTTTTATCTATATACCTAATCTGTATTTATAAACTATAATTTTAGTGAAAACGATGTCAGTTGAAAATGAAGCCTTCTTTTATCTATATACCTAATCTGTATTTATAAACTATAATTTTAGTGAAAACGATGTCAGTTGAAAATGAAGCCTTCTTTTATCTATATACCTAATCTGTATTTATAAACTATAATTTTAGTGAAAACGATGTCAGTTGAAAATGAAGCCTTCTTTTATCTATATACCTAATCTGTATTTATAAACTATAATTTTAGTGAAAACGATGTCAGTTGAAAATGAAGCCTTCTTTTATCTATATACCTAATCTGTATTTATAAACTATAATTTTAGTGAAAACGATGTCAGTTGAAAATGAAGCCTTCTTTTATCTATATACCTAATCTGTATTTATAAACTATAATTTTAGTGAAAACGATGTCAGTTGAAAATGAAGCCTTCTTTTATCTATATACCTAATCTGTATTTATAAACTATAATTTTAGTGAAAACGATGTCAGTTGAAAATGAAGCCTTCTTTTATCTATATACCTAATCTGTATTTATAAACTATAATTTTAGTGAAAACGATGTCAGTTGAAAATGAAGCCTTCTTTTATCTATATACCTAATCTGTATTTATAAACTATAATTTTAGTGAAAACGATGTCAGTTGAAAATGAAGCCTTCTTTTATCTATATACCTAATCTGTATTTATAAACTATAATTTAAGTGAAAACGATGTCAGTTGAAAATGAAGCCTTCTTTTATCTATATACCTAATCTGTATTTATAAACTATAATTTTAGTGAAAACGATGTCAGTTGAAAATGAAGCCTTCTTTTATCTATATACCTAATCTGTATTTATAAACTATAATTTTTAGTGAAAACGATGTCAGTTGAAAATGAAGCCTTCTTTTATCTATATACCTAATCTGTATTTATAAACTATAATTTTAGTGAAAACGATGTCAGTTGAAAATGAAGCCTTCTTTTATCTATATACCTAATCTGTATTTATAAACTATAATTTTAGTGAAAACGATGTCAGTTGAAAATGAAGCCTTCTTTTATCTATATACCTAATCTGTATTTATAAACTATAATTTTAGTGAAAACGATGTCAGTTGAAAATGAAGCCTTCTTTTATCTATATACCTAATCTGTATTTATAAACTATAATTTTAGTGAAAACGATGTCAGTTGAAAATGAAGCCTTCTTTTATCTATATACCTAATCTGTATTTATAAACTATAATTTAAGTGAAAACGATGTCAGTTGAAAATGAAGCCTTCTTTTATCTATATACCTAATCTGTATTTATAAACTATAATTTTAGTGAAAACGATGTCAGTTGAAAATGAAGCCTTCTTTTATCTATATACCTAATCTGTATTTATAAACTATAATTTAAGTGAAAACGATGTCAGTTGAAAATGAAGCCTTCTTTTATCTATATACCTAATCTGTATTTATAAACTATAATTTTAGTGAAAACGATGTCAGTTGAAAATGAAGCCTTCTTTTATCTATATACCTAATCTGTATTTATAAACTATAATTTAAGTGAAAACGATGTCAGTTGAAAATGAAGCCTTCTTTTATCTATATACCTAATCTGTATTTATAAACTATAATTTAAGTGAAAACGATGTCAGTTGAAAATGAAGCCTTCTTTTATCTATATACCTAATCTGTATTTATAAACTATAATTTAAGTGAAAACGATGTCAGTTGAAAATGAAGCCTTCTTTTATCTATATACCTAATCTGTATTTATAAACTATAATTTTAGTGAAAACGATGTCAGTTGAAAATGAAGCCTTCTTTTATCTATATACCTAATCTGTATTTATAAACTATAATTTTAGTGAAAACGATGTCAGTTGAAAATGAAGCCTTCTTTTATCTATATACCTAATCTGTATTTATAAACTATAATTTTTAGTGAAAACGATCTCAGTTGAAAATGAAGCCTTCTTTTATCTATATACCTAATCTGTATTTATAAACTATAATTTAAGTGAAAACGATGTCAGTTGAAAATGAAGCCTTCTTTTATCTATATACCTAATCTGTATTTATAAACTATAATTTTAGTGAAAACGATGTCAGTTGAAAATGAAGCCTTCTTTTATCTATATACCTAATCTGTATTTATAAACTATAATTTTAGTGAAAACGATGTCAGTTGAAAATGAAGCCTTCTTTTATCTATATACCTAATCTGTATTTATAAACTATAATTTTAGTGAAAAAGATGTCAGTTGAAAATGAAGCCTTCTTTTATCTATATACCTAATCTGTATTTATAAACTATAATTTTAGTGAAAACGATGTCAGTTGAAAATGAAGCCTTCTTTTATCTATATACCTAATCTGTATTTATAAACTATAATTTTAGTGAAAACGATGTCAGTTGAAAATGAAGCCTTCTTTTATCTATATACCTAATCTGTATTTATAAACTATAATTTTAGTGAAAACGATCTCAGTTGAAAATGAAGCCTTCTTTTATCTATATACCTAATCTGTATTTATAAACTATAATTTAAGTGAAAACGATGTCAGTTGAAAATGAAGCCTTCTTTTATCTATATACCTAATCTGTATTTATAAACTATAATTTTAGTGAAAACGATGTCAGTTGAAAATGAAGCCTTCTTTTATCTATATACCTAATCTGTAATTTAAGTGAAAACGATGTCAGTTGAAAATGAAGCTATAATTTTTAGTGAAAACGATGTCAGTTGAAAATGAAGCCTTCTTTTATCTATATACCTAATCTGTATTTATAAACTATAATTTTTAGCGAAAACGATCTCAGTTGAAAATGAAGCCTTCTTTTATCTATATACCTAATCTGTATTTATAAACTATAATTTAAGTGAAAACGATGTCAGTTGAAAATGAAGCCTTCTTTTATCTATATACCTAATCTGTATTTATAAACTATAATTTTAGTGAAAACGATGTCAGTTGAAAATGAAGCCTTCTTTTATCTATATACCTAATCTGTATTTATAAACTATAATTTTAGTGAAAACGATGTCAGTTGAAAATGAAGCCTTCTTTTATCTATATACCTAATCTGTATTTATAAACTATAATTTTAGTGAAAACGATGTCAGTTGAAAATGAAGCCTTCTTTTATCTATATACCTAATCTGTATTTATAAACTATAATTTTTAGTGAAAACGATCTCAGTTGAAAATGAAGCCTTCTTTTATCTATATACCTAATCTGTATTTATAAACTATAATTTAAGTGAAAACGACGTCAGTTGAAAATGAAGCCTTCTTTTATCTATATACCTAATCTGTATTTATAAACTATAATTTTAGTGAAAACGATGTCAGTTGAAAATGAAGCCTTCTTTTATCTATATACCTAATCTGTATTTATAAACTATAATTTAAGTGAAAACGATGTCAGTTGAAAATGAAGCCTTCTTTTTTCTATATACCTAATCTGTATTTATAAACTATAATTTAAGTGAAAACGATGTCAGTTGAAAATGAAGCCTTCTTTTATCTATATACCTAATCTGTATTTATAAACTATAATTTTAGTGAAAACGATGTTAGTTGAAAATGAAGCATTCTTTTTTCTATATACCTAATCTGTATTTATAAACTATAATTTTAGTGAAAACGATGTCAGTTGAAAATGAAGCCTTCTTTTATCTATATACCTAATCTGTATTTATAAACTATAATTTTAGTGAAAACGATGTCAGTTGAAAATGAAGCCTTCTTTTATCTATATACCTAATCTGTATTTATAAACTATAATTTAAGTGAAAACGATGTCAGTTGAAAATGAAGCCTTCTTTTATCTATATACCTAATCTGTATTTATAAACTATAATTTTAGTGAAAACGATGTCAGTTGAAAATGAAGCCTTCTTTTATCTATATACCTAATCTGTATTTATAAACTATAATTTAAGTGAAAACGATGTCAGTTGAAAATGAAGCCTTCTTTTATCTATATACCCAATCTGTATTTATAAACTATAATTTTAGTGAAAACGATGTCAGTTGAAAATGAAGCCTTCTTTTATCTATATACCTAATCTGTATTTATAAACTATAATTTTAGTGAAAACGATGTCAGTTGAAAATGAAGCCTTCTTTTATCTATATACCTAATCTGTATTTATAAACTATAATTTTAGTGAAAACGATGTCAGTTGAAAATGAAGCCTTCTTTTATCTATATACCTAAACTGTATTTATAAACTATAATTTTAGTGAAAACGATGTCAGTTGAAAATGAAGCCTTCTTTTATCTATATACCTAATCTGTATTTATAAACTATAATTTAAGTGAAAACGATGTCAGTTGAAAATGAAGCCTTCTTTTATCTATATACCTAATCTGTATTTATAAACTATAATTTTAGTGAAAACGATGTCAGTTGAAAATGAAGCCTTCTTTTATCTATATACCTAATCTGTATTTATAAACTATAATTTAAGTGAAAACGATGTCAGTTGAAAATGAAGCCTTCTTTTATCTATATACCTAATCTGTATTTATAAACTATAATTTTAGTGAAAACGATGTCAGTTGAAAATGAAGCCTTCTTTTATCTATATACCTAATCTGTATTTATAAACTATAATTTAAGTGAAAACGATGTCAGTTGAAAATGAAGCCTTCTTTTATCTATATACCTAATCTGTATTTATAAACTATAATTTAAGTGAAAACGATGTCAGTTGAAAATGAAGCCTTCTTTTATCTATATACCTAATCTGTATTTATAAACTATAATTTAAGTGAAAACGATGTCAGTTGAAAATGAAGCCTTCTTTTATCTATATACCTAATCTGTATTTATAAACTATAATTTTAGTGAAAACGATGTCAGTTGAAAATGAAGCCTTCTTTTATCTATATACCTAATCTGTATTTATAAACTATAATTTTTAGTGAAAACGATCTCAGTTGAAAATGAAGCCTTCTTTTATCTATATACCTAATCTGTATTTATAAACTATAATTTAAGTGAAAACGATGTCAGTTGAAAATGAAGCCTTCTTTTATCTATATACCTAATCTGTATTTATAAACTATAATTTTAGTGAAAACGATGTCAGTTGAAAATGAAGCCTTCTTTTATCTATATACCTAATCTGTATTTATAAACTATAATTTTAGTGAAAACGATGTCAGTTGAAAATGAAGCCTTCTTTTATCTATATACCTAATCTGTATTTATAAACTATAATTTTAGTGAAAACGATGTCAGTTGAAAATGAAGCCTTCTTTTATCTATATACCTAATCTGTATTTATAAACTATAATTTTAGTGAAAACGATGTCAGTTGAAAATGAAGCCTTCTTTTATCTATATACCTAATCTGTATTTATAAACTATAATTTTAGTGAAAACGATGTCAGTTGAAAATGAAGCCTTCTTTTATCTATATACCTAATCTGTATTTATAAACTATAATTTTAGTGAAAACGATGTCAGTTGAAAATGAAGCCTTCTTTTATCTATATACCTAATCTGTATTTATAAACTATAATTTTAGTGAAAACGATGTCAGTTGAAAATGAAGCCTTCTTTTATCTATATACCTAATCTGTATTTATAAACTATAATTTTAGTGAAAACGATGTCAGTTGAAAATGAAGCCTTCTTTTATCTATATACCTAATCTGTATTTATAAACTATAATTTTAGTGAAAACGATGTCAGTTGAAAATGAAGCCTTCTTTTATCTATATACCTAATCTGTATTTATAAACTATAATTTTAGTGAAAACGATCTCAGTTGAAAATGAAGCCTTCTTTTATCTATATACCTAATCTGTATTTATAAACTATAATTTAAGTGAAAACGATGTCAGTTGAAAATGAAGCCTTCTTTTATCTATATACCTAATCTGTATTTATAAACTATAATTTTAGTGAAAACGATGTCAGTTGAAAATGAAGCCTTCTTTTATCTATATACCTAATCTGTAATTTAAGTGAAAACGATGTCAGTTGAAAATGAAGCTATAATTTTTAGTGAAAACGATGTCAGTTGAAAATGAAGCCTTCTTTTATCTATATACCTAATCTGTATTTATAAACTATAATTTTTAGCGAAAACGATCTCAGTTGAAAATGAAGCCTTCTTTTATCTATATACCTAATCTGTATTTATAAACTATAATTTAAGTGAAAACGATGTCAGTTGAAAATGAAGCCTTCTTTTATCTATATACCTAATCTGTATTTATAAACTATAATTTTAGTGAAAACGATGTCAGTTGAAAATGAAGCCTTCTTTTATCTATATACCTAATCTGTATTTATAAACTATAATTTTAGTGAAAACGATGTCAGTTGAAAATGAAGCCTTCTTTTATCTATATACCTAATCTGTATTTATAAACTATAATTTTAGTGAAAACGATGTCAGTTGAAAATGAAGCCTTCTTTTATCTATATACCTAATCTGTATTTATAAACTATAATTTTTAGTGAAAACGATCTCAGTTGAAAATGAAGCCTTCTTTTATCTATATACCTAATCTGTATTTATAAACTATAATTTAAGTGAAAACGACGTCAGTTGAAAATGAAGCCTTCTTTTATCTATATACCTAATCTGTATTTATAAACTATAATTTTAGTGAAAACGATGTCAGTTGAAAATGAAGCCTTCTTTTATCTATATACCTAATCTGTATTTATAAACTATAATTTAAGTGAAAACGATGTCAGTTGAAAATGAAGCCTTCTTTTTTCTATATACCTAATCTGTATTTATAAACTATAATTTAAGTGAAAACGATGTCAGTTGAAAATGAAGCCTTCTTTTATCTATATACCTAATCTGTATTTATAAACTATAATTTTAGTGAAAACGATGTCAGTTGAAAATGAAGCCTTCTTTTATCTATATACCTAATCTGTATTTATAAACTATAATTTAAGTGAAAACGATGTCAGTTGAAAATGAAGCCTTCTTTTATCTATATACCTAATCTGTATTTATAAACTATAATTTTAGTGAAAACGATCTCAGTTGAAAATGAAGCCTTCTTTTATCTATATATCTAATCTGTATTTATAAACTATAATTTAAGTGAAAACGATGTCAGTTGAAAATGAAGCCTTCTTTTATCTATATACCTAATCTGTATTTATAAACTATAATTTTAGTGAAAACGATCTCAGTTGAAAATGAAGCCTTCTTTTATCTATATACCTAATCTGTATTTATAAACTATAATTTAAGTGAAAACGATGTCAGTTGAAAATGAAGCCTTCTTTTATCTATATACCTAATCTGTATTTATAAACTATAATTTTAGTGAAAACGATCTCAGTTGAAAATGAAGCCTTCTTTTATCTATATACCTAATCTGTATTTATAAACTATAATTTAAGTGAAAACGATGTCAGTTGAAAATGAAGCCTTCTTTTATCTATATACCTAATCTCTATTTATAAACTATAATTTTAGTGAAAACGATGTCAGTTGAAAATGAAGCCTTCTTTTATCTATATACCTAATCTGTATTTATAAACTATAATTTTAGTGAAAACGATGTCAGTTGAAAATGAAGCCTTCTTTTATCTATATACCTAATCTGTATTTATAAACTATAATTTTAGTGAAAACGATGTCAGTTGAAAATGAAGCCTTCTTTTATCTATATACCTAATCTGTATTTATAAACTATAATTTTTAGTGAAAACGATCTCAGTTGAAAATGAAGCCTTCTTTTATCTATATACCTAATCTGTATTTATAAACTATAATTTAAGTGAAAACGATGTCAGTTGAAAATGAAGCCTTCTTTTATCTATATACCTAATCTGTATTTATAAACTATAATTTTAGTGAAAACGATCTCAGTTGAAAATGAAGCCTTCTTTTATCTATATACCTAATCTGTATTTATAAACTATAATTTAAGTGAAAACGATGTCAGTTGAAAATGAAGCCTTCTTTTATCTATATACCTAATCTGTATTTATAAACTATAATTTTAGTGAAAACGATGTCAGTTGAAAATGAAGCCTTCTTTTATCTATATACCTAATCTGTATTTATAAACTATAATTTTAGTGAAAACGATGTCAGTTGAAAATGAAGCCTTCTTTTATCTATATACCTAATCTGTATTTATAAACTATAATTTTAGTGAAAACGATGTCAGTTGAAAATGAAGCCTTCTTTTATCTATATACCTAATCTGTATTTATAAACTATAATTTTTAGTGAAAACGATGTCAGTTGAAAATGAAGCCTTCTTTTATCTATATACCTAATCTGTATTTATAAACTATAATTTAAGTGAAAACGATGTCAGTTGAAAATGAAGCCTTCTTTTATCTGTATACCTAATCTGTATTTATAAACTATAATTTTAGTGAAAACGATGTCAGTTGAAAATGAAGCCTTCTTTTATCTATATACCTAATCTGTATTTATAAACTATAATTTAAGTGAAAACGATGTCAGTTGAAAATGAAGCCTTCTTTTATCTATATACCTAATCTGTATTTATAAACTATAATTTAAGTGAAAACGATGTCAGTTGAAAATGAAGCCTTCTTTTATCTATATACCTAATCTGTATTTATAAACTATAATTTTAGTGAAA
This sequence comes from Acanthosepion esculentum, assembly GCA_964036315.1. Taxonomy (NCBI): domain Eukaryota; kingdom Metazoa; phylum Mollusca; class Cephalopoda; order Sepiida; family Sepiidae; genus Acanthosepion; species Acanthosepion esculentum. The sequence continues at coordinate 101,865,799 of OZ038495.1, read as the reverse complement.
ACGATCTCAGTTGAAAATGAAGCCTTCTTTTATCTATATACCTAATCTGTATTTATAAACTATAATTTTAGTGAAAACGATGTCAGTTGAAAATGAAGCCTTCTTTTATCTATATACCTAATCTGTATTTATAAACTATAATTTTAGTGAAAACGATGTCAGTTGAAAATGAAGCCTTCTTTTATCTATATACCTAATCTGTATTTATAAACTATAATTTTAGTGAAAACGATGTCAGTTGAAAATGAAGCCTTCTTTTATCTATATACCTAATCTGTATTTATAAACTATAATTTTAGTGAAAACGATGTCAGTTGAAAATGAAGCCTTCTTTTATCTATATACCTAATCTGTATTTATAAACTATAATTTTAGTGAAAACGATGTCAGTTGAAAATGAAGCATTCTTTTTTCTATATACCTAATCTGTATTTATAAACTATAATTTTAGTGAAAACGATGTCAGTTGAAAATGAAGCCTGCTTTTATCTATATACCTAATCTGTATTTATAAACTATAATTTAAGTGAAAACGATGTCAGTTGAAAATGAAGCCTTCTTTTATCTATATACCTAATCTGTATTTATAAACTATAATTTAAGTGAAAACGATGTCAGTTGAAAATGAAGCCTTCTTTTATCTATATACCTAATCTGTATTTATAAACTATAATTTTAGTGAAAACGATGTCAGTTGAAAATGAAGCCTTCTTTTATCTATATACCTAATCTGTATTTATAAACTATAATTTTAGTGAAAACGATGTCAGTTGAAAATGAAGCCTTCTTTTATCTATATACCTAATCTGTATTTATAAACTATAATTTTTAGTGAAAACGATCTCAGTTGAAAATGAAGCCTTCTTTTATCTATATACCTAATCTGTATTTATAAACTATAATTTAAGTGAAAACGATGTCAGTTGAAAATGAAGCCTTCTTTTATCTGTATACCTAATCTGTATTTATAAACTATAATTTTAGTGAAAACGATGTCAGTTGAAAATGAAGCCTTCTTTTATCTATATACCTAATCTGTATTTATAAACTATAATTTTTAGTGAAAACGATGTCAGTTGAAAATGAAGCCTTCTTTTATCTATATACCTAATCTCTATTTATAAACTATAATTTTAGTGAAAACGATGTCAGTTGAAAATGAAGCCTTCTTTTATCTATATACCTAATCTGTATTTATAAACTATAATTTTAGTGAAAACGATGTCAGTTGAAAATGAAGCCTTCTTTTATCTATATACCTAATCTGTATTTATAAACTATAATTTTAGTGAAAACGATGTCAGTTGAAAATGAAGCCTTCTTTTATCTATATACCTAATCTGTATTTATAAACTATAATTTTTAGTGAAAACGATCTCAGTTGAAAATGAAGCCTTCTTTTATCTATATACCTAATCTGTATTTATAAACTATAATTTAAGTGAAAACGATGTCAGTTGAAAATGAAGCCTTCTTTTATCTATATACCTAATCTGTATTTATAAACTATAATTTTAGTGAAAACGATCTCAGTTGAAAATGAAGCCTTCTTTTATCTATATACCTAATCTGTATTTATAAACTATAATTTAAGTGAAAACGATGTCAGTTGAAAATGAAGCCTTCTTTTATCTATATACCTAATCTGTATTTATAAACTATAATTTTAGTGAAAACGATGTCAGTTGAAAATGAAGCCTTCTTTTATCTATATACCTAATCTGTATTTATAAACTATAATTTTAGTGAAAACGATGTCAGTTGAAAATGAAGCCTTCTTTTATCTATATACCTAATCTGTATTTATAAACTATAATTTTAGTGAAAACGATGTCAGTTGAAAATGAAGCCTTCTTTTATCTATATACCTAATCTGTATTTATAAACTATAATTTTTAGTGAAAACGATGTCAGTTGAAAATGAAGCCTTCTTTTATCTATATACCTAATCTGTATTTATAAACTATAATTTAAGTGAAAACGATGTCAGTTGAAAATGAAGCCTTCTTTTATCTGTATACCTAATCTGTATTTATAAACTATAATTTTAGTGAAAACGATGTCAGTTGAAAATGAAGCCTTCTTTTATCTATATACCTAATCTGTATTTATAAACTATAATTTAAGTGAAAACGATGTCAGTTGAAAATGAAGCCTTCTTTTATCTATATACCTAATCTGTATTTATAAACTATAATTTAAGTGAAAACGATGTCAGTTGAAAATGAAGCCTTCTTTTATCTATATACCTAATCTGTATTTATAAACTATAATTTTAGTGAAAACGATCTCAGTTGAAAATGAAGCCTTCTTTTATCTATATACCTAATCTGTATTTATAAACTATAATTTTAGTGAAAACGATGTCAGTTGAAAATGAAGCCTTCTTTTATCTATATACCTAATCTGTATTTATAAACTATAATTTTAGTGAAAACGATGTCAGTTGAAAATGAAGCCTTCTTTTATCTATATACCTAATCTGTATTTATAAACTATAATTTTAGTGAAAACGATGTCAGTTGAAAATGAAGCCTTCTTTTATCTATATACCTAATCTGTATTTATAAACTATAATTTTAGTGAAAACGATGTCAGTTGAAAATGAAGCCTTCTTTTATCTATATACCTAATCTGTATTTATAAACTATAATTTTAGTGAAAACGATGTCAGTTGAAAATGAAGCATTCTTTTTTCTATATACCTAATCTGTATTTATAAACTATAATTTTAGTGAAAACGATGTCAGTTGAAAATGAAGCCTGCTTTTATCTATATACCTAATCTGTATTTATAAACTATAATTTAAGTGAAAACGATGTCAGTTGAAAATGAAGCCTTCTTTTATCTATATACCTAATCTGTATTTATAAACTATAATTTAAGTGAAAACGATGTCAGTTGAAAATGAAGCCTTCTTTTATCTATATACCTAATCTGTATTTATAAACTATAATTTTAGTGAAAACGATGTCAGTTGAAAATGAAGCCTTCTTTTATCTATATACCTAATCTGTATTTATAAACTATAATTTTAGTGAAAACGATGTCAGTTGAAAATGAAGCCTTCTTTTATCTATATACCTAATCTGTATTTATAAACTATAATTTTTAGTGAAAACGATCTCAGTTGAAAATGAAGCCTTCTTTTATCTATATACCTAATCTGTATTTATAAACTATAATTTAAGTGAAAACGATGTCAGTTGAAAATGAAGCCTTCTTTTATCTGTATACCTAATCTGTATTTATAAACTATAATTTTAGTGAAAACGATGTCAGTTGAAAATGAAGCCTTCTTTTATCTATATACCTAATCTGTATTTATAAACTATAATTTTTAGTGAAAACGATGTCAGTTGAAAATGAAGCCTTCTTTTATCTATATACCTAATCTGTATTTATAAACTATAATTTTAGTGAAAACGATGTCAGTTGAAAATGAAGCATTCTTTTATCTATATACCTAATCTGTATTTATAAACTATAATTTAAGTGAAAACGATGTCAGTTGAAAATGAAGCCTTCCTTTATCTATATACCTAATCTGTATTTATAAACTATAATTTAAGTGAAAACGATGTCAGTTGAAAATGAAGCCTTCTTTTATCTATATACCTAATCTGTATTTATAAACTATAATTTTAGTGAAAACGATGTCAGTTGAAAATGAAGCCTTCTTTTATCTATATACCTAATCTGTATTTATAAACTATAATTTTAGTGAAAACGATGTCAGTTGAAAATGAAGCCTTCTTTTTTCTATATACCTAATCTGTATTTATAAACTATAATTTTTAGTGAAAACGATCTCAGTTGAAAATGAAGCCTTCTTTTATCTATATACCTAATCTGTATTTATAAACTATAATTTAAGTGAAAACGATGTCAGTTGAAAATGAAGCCTTCTTTTATCTGTATACCTAATCTGTATTTATAAACTATAATTTTAGTGAAAACGATGTCAGTTGAAAATGAAGCCTTCTTTTATCTATATACCTAATCTGTATTTATAAACTATAATTTTTAGTGAAAACGATGTCAGTTGAAAATGAAGCCTTCTTTTATCTATATACCTAATCTGTATTTATAAACTATAATTTTAGTGAAAACGATGTCAGTTGAAAATGAAGCATTCTTTTATCTATATACCTAATCTGTATTTATAAACTATAATTTAAGTGAAAACGATGTCAGTTGAAAATGAAGCCTTCCTTTATCTATATACCTAATCTGTATTTATAAACTATAATTTTAGTGAAAACGATGTCAGTTGAAAATGAAGCCTTCTTTTATCTAAATACCTAATCTGTATTTATAAACTATAATTTTTAGTGAAAACGATGTCAGTTGAAAATGAAGCATTCTTTTATCTATATACCTAATCTGTATTTATAAACTATAATTTTTAGTGAAAACGATGTCAGTTGAAAATGAAGCCTTCTTTTATCTATATACCTAATCTGTATTTATAAACTATAATTTAAGTGAAAACGATGTCAGTTGAAAATGAAGCCTTCCTTTATCTATATACCTAATCTGTATTTATAAACTATAATTTTAGTGAAAACGATGTCAGTTGAAAATGAAGCCTTCTTTTATCTAAATACCTAATCTGTATTTATAAACTATAATTTTTAGTGAAAACGATCTCAGTTGAAAATGAAGCCTTCTTTTATCTATATACCTAATCTGTATTTATAAACTATAATTTAAGTGAAAACGATGTCAGTTGAAAATGAAGCCTTCTTTTATCTATATACCTAATCTGTATTTATAAACTATAATTTTAGTGAAAACGATGTCAGTTGAAAATGAAGCCTTCTTTTATCTATATACCTAATCTGTATTTATAAACTATAATTTTAGTGAAAACGATGTCAGTTGAAAATGAAGCATTCTTTTTTCTATATACCTAATCTGTATTTATAAACTATAATTTTAGTGAAAACGATGTCAGTTGAAAATGAAGCATTCTTTTTTCTATATACCTAATCTGTATTTATAAACTATAATTTTAGTGAAAATTTCACTGAAATATATTGATAAATTTCAAATTTTTCATATGAAATTAAGAAAATACACACTTTAAGCAAAATGATCCCAATATATGATAAAAAGGACTTTAGTTTTACCCATAATGAGCCTGGAGTCAGTTAATACTCAGATCTTTATATATTTAAATTATAATTATGATCTATAATTTTAGAAAGTGGTAATTTAACTGAAACTTGTTACAAAATTTCCGCATTTTTATCTGAAATCAAAAAAATAAGAAGCTTAAGCAATCAATAGTTTCATCTACTGCAAGGAAAGTTGTCTCTCTGTGTCGTACCAGAAAGTTTTTCTTGTCTAAGTCTATCCTTCAAATCTATAAATCAACCATCCGTCCTTGCATGGAATATTGCTGTCGTATATGGTCTGGTGAAACTGCTGTACATCTCGAGGTACTCGACAAAATCCAGAGATGAATATGCAAGATGATAGGTCCTGATCTGGCATCTAGTCTACAATCGCTATCCCACAGCAATACTGTGGCCTCTCTCTGTGTCTTCAATGAATATTTTCACGGCAACTGTTCCGACGAACTACTTTCGCTGATTCCCGGGCTACATGAATTTAACCGTGCTACCAGACTGGCATCTCGGTCCCACCCTTTCACTGTCAAAACGGTTAAATGTAACCGCCTTTTCTACCCAAACAGCTTCTTCTCTCGCACTTCCCGTCTGTGGAACTCCCTTCCCCTTAATTGCTTCCCTGATGAATATAATCTTCAAATATTCAAATGTAACGTCAATCGACATCTGACACCCTGAGCTTTTCCCCCCGTCCTTCTCTGTATCCTTTCCTCAAACACTCCTCTTTACTCTTGTTCTCAAGCCTCTGTAACCCCTTGTATGCTAGTGACACTCCCGCCTTGCTTGGGGTGAATTGCTTTAAAAAAACAACTATGGTGTTCGCATATTGAATTAATTTGAAACCCTAAGTTGGCACTTAGTCAGCAAAAGTTTGCCGACACCTGGACTAAAGACTTTTAAAAACAGTCTATTTCTATTACTTTCGTTTACCTATTATTGTATATATTACTATATAAAATATATTACCATATAAAATATATTATAGAACAGATATATTGACCATGACTTGTATAAAAATCAATCGACATCTGACATCCAGAGCTTGTTCCCCCGTCCTGCTCTGTATCCTTTCCCCAAACAAACTTTTTTACTCTTGTTCTCAAGCCTCTGTAACCCTTGCGTGCTAGTGGCACTCCCGCCTTGCTTGGGTTGAATTGCTTTAAGAAAAAATTAACACGAGATAGAAAAAGGAACGTTTCAGTTTAAACTGACACCAGTGAGATATAAGGTCAAATCTATTGGAATGACTCTTAACAATAGATTTCCTTTACCATCCACACATAAGCACCATCATACCTTAATTATAGTAACACTTTCTTCCTGAACGAAAACAGACAATTTTTTAAAAAATCGATTTCACCCCTAGGAAGGCAGTAAAGTCACTAAGACACAAAGGATTATTGGGTGCAAAAGAATTAGAAAACAGAAACTAATATTAATGAGCGAGAACAAAAAGTAATCTGGATGAGAATACATAATGGTTGACATTGCATTTAAATTTTTGAAGATTAAATTTGGCTGGAAAGAATGTAGCCGGAAGGGATTTCCACAAGTGAGAAGTGCGAGAAAAGAAACTGTTAGCATAGAACTTACAGTTACATCTAGCCAGCTCAACTGTAAATATAATTCTTTGAAAGAAAACGCGTCATCTACATATTGGCAGAAATTAAATTAAACTATCTTTTGTTCATGCAGCGAACCAAATACAAATTGGAAGACTAACGGGGATACCCGGCGTTGCCCGGGAGATCTCTGAATAATAGTTTATCATTGACAATTTATTGATATTTTTCAGCCATCTTATGGAAAATAATTTTTTATTCAATCTTTACAAAAGATTGTAAAGATCTTCATTGTTTTTTTGGTTTGTTACAAAATAACTAAATTTAGGAAAATACCACACTGCCAATACCACCTTCGGAGGAAGTGGCTTACGGGGCTGAGCATCCCCGTATTTTTATTCAGAAAGACACTTTATTTTTCGAATTAAATACTAACATAAATACTATTTTAATGTTGTTTTCAAACAAATCAAATCGATTTATTGAAGTTCATTAACCCTTTTCAAATTATTAATAAAAAGCAAATAAATTCAATTAAGATATATTTAAACATTTAAAAAAAAAATTTTTTTTAAGCGTATCACCCCAAGCAAGGCTGGAGGCCACTATCACGCAAAGGGTTATAGAAGGGTTGGAGGAAGAGCAGATAGGAGTGGTAAAGGAGAGGATGTGGAGAAAGAGAAAGACAGTAGGTCGATCAAGGCAAGGGGGTTACAGAAGATTTGGAGCGAGAGCAGATAGGAATGAAAGGTGAAAGGATGTGGAGAAGGGAAGTAGATAGATCAAGGCAACTGGATATGTCGATTGACGCTACACTTGAACCGTTGGAGATTGTATTTGTCAGGGAAACAGTAATAGGGAAGGGAGTTCCATAGGCGAGATGTGCGAGACACGAAGCTATTGGAGTAGAAGAGACGTCTACTTCTAACAGTTAGAAAGGTGTAGGGGTGGGAACGGAATGCCAGCCTCATAGGACGTTTAAATTCACGAGGCCTAGGGACAAGCGAAAGCAGCTCCTCGGAGCAATTACCGTGAAAGTATTTGTAAAAAAGACAGAGCGAGGCAACATCGCGTCTGTGAGAGAGCGACTGCAGACGAGATGACAGATCAAGGCCAATCACATTGCATATCCGTCTCTGGATCTTATCAAGAACCCTGAGGCAAACAGCAGGGGCCCCCGACCATATATGGCAGCAATACTCCATGCAAGGGCGAATGGTCGATTTATAGACTTGGCTCGGCACAGGGAACCAACTTTCCTTGCGGTGGATGATGCAACTGACTCGATGTATTTGTTCCATCTCAGATCAGCGGACAGCGTGAGACCGAGCAGCCGCAGAGAGGAGCTCTCGAGAAGTTGGTCTTCAGACATTCTAATGGGATGCAGGGATGGATCCTTGTGGTGGTTAATAGTGAGCAGTTTTGTTTTAGAGGCGTTAAAGTTAACCATCCATTTCTCGCGCCATTTCACAACCGATTGGAGGTCCTTTTCAATTTGAGCTGCCAGGTTAACTTTGTCAGCATCACTAGATTTGTGTTTGAGGCAGGAGTAAATTGTGGTGTCGTCAGCGTAGATGCCGACTTGGGAGTCTAGGCGTCAGGAAGGTCGTTTATAAATATGAGGAACAGAGTAGGGCTTAGGATGGAGCCTTGAGGAACACCTGCGTTAGTGGGATAGGAGCTGGAGATGAATCCACTGAGAACGTATTTAATTTAGTTATTTTTTCAAGCAAAAACTATAGCGAGCCTTACTTGTTCAAAAAATGATCATTTACAGTTTATTTTGGAGGGGAATTTAGAATTTTTAAGTAAATAAAGTTTTACTTTTAAACATTACATTAGTGATTATTTTCTTTTTAAAGAAAGTAAAAGAAGCAAACATTTCTCCGTAAATGAATTTAATTACTATTTTGAAAGAGAGTCGAAATAAGATACATTGAGAATTTAGTTTTGAACATTAGATTATGTTTAAATTTTAAGTTATATTTGTATTTGAAAAAAATCTTTATTAAATAAAAATTAGGAGAGACAGACATGAGTTACGGTCAAGATTAGTCGTGTTGAAAATTTGTTTTACGAATTTAACTATATTTTATTTAAATTAATAAATTAAAAAATAAGGCTTGCTATAGTTTTTTGCTTTAATAAAACTTCATTTAAAATTATTTACTTTTTTATGTTAGCTACAAACCTAAAAAACAATGAAGTTTATATTTTAAAGATTGAATAAAAAACATTATTTTCCATGAGGTGGCCGAAAATATTAATAGGTCAATAATACACACGCACACAGGCAACTTCCCTTTATATATGTATAAACAGATAATAATCTCCCTACAACATAAAAATAAAAACAAAATGTGTGTAAAAGATATGTTTATATTTTAAAACATTTTTATGTTTATACATTCTTTTTATAGATACAAATATTTAAGCAAATGCTCTGTTTTATAATAAACAGTATTAAACAACATTTACCGGCCTGAATGTCCAAGAAATTTTCATAGAAAATTTTCGTCCTCCGACAAGAATCGAACCTGTATCCTATACAGAACCGTCATATAGCCTGACGTGCTTTAACCGTTTCGGTCACAGAGGATCATTCGGTTAGCAAGGTCGAATTTACTGCCTTTAAACTACATTCTTCCATGAATCTCTCACGTACATTCATATCTGCTTATGACGTAACAAATGTAAACAAATGACCTCACACATTATGAAAAGGACAAACCCGACAATTATTTTAAGACATTTTTATGTTTATACATTCTTTTTATAGATACAAACATATATATATATATATATATATATATATATATATATATATATATATATATATATATATATATATGTGTGTGTGTGTGTGTGTGTATGTTTATATAAATATAATTATATATGTATATGTTTATATAAATATAAACATAAAAATGTCTTAAAATAATTGTCGGACTTTGTCCATTTCATAACATGTTTATATGTTCGTAGAATATCTGATTCTATTAAAGCTACTGAACCCCCCCTCCCAGATATCTACGGCAATTTATTCTGTTGTGTTTGTACAATTTTCGTTTTGAATATTTAATAATTTTCTTCCTTTTAAATTTACTTTGTTTTTTTAATATTCCTTTTTTAAAGTTACGCTTTTATCTGCTACAGATGTGGAAATAAATTCAAGAGAATAGACATTTTTAAAATAAATATAACGTTTCAAAATTATCAGCAGAATTAAAAAGTCAAAACGAACAGGAATAAGAATTACTTATGTTTTAATTTTTTACTTTTTAATTCTGAGAATTTCGAATGCATTCTAATCCAATTGTTACGTATTTTTAATTTTAAAATATTTTCGTAAATACAAATTATACGATGATAATTTTTTTTTTAACAAAATATGGGTTGGGTGATATTGAGTCTCTCTCTCTATATATATATTTATTTTGTCGTAATTATTGTACTTTTTTAGTTAGCCACACGCACACACACGCGCACATACACAGACAACTACCCTTTATATATGTATAGATATACAATAGAAAAGTGAAATGAGAGTTACTTGGTTGTACACTGGGTCAGTGTTATGGAGTAAATAAGAAACCCCCGGTAACACAAATGAACTAGGCAAGACGACTTAAATAAAGAACTCAAATTAAGCCAGAAAAAAATCTGTCGGAGTCTGTCCCAGGCTCGCAACAAGACAAGAACATTGTCTTCGGGCAGATGGTGACAAGACCTCCGTCTTTGGGTGGAGGATGCCTCTGTCGAGCTCTGTCTTCGGATAGAGACTCGGCTGAGAAAAACAGACTAGTTCTGTACCCGATCCCGCTTTGGCGGGAGCTGGGTAAATTTTGACCACTGGCTCGGGTGGAAACGCTCGGGTTCCCCACAGTAAACTTGACCTAGTGTCGCATCTAGTCCGCAGTGGGCCGACCGGTAAATATCAATCCGTTGCAGTCTGTCCCAGGCTCGTGACAAGACAAGACCTCTGTCATCGAGCAGAGGTTAAGAAGACCTCCGTCTTCGGGCGGAGGTTGACTTAGTTGGAGTTTTGTCTTTGGATACAAACTTGGCTGAGAAAAACAGACAAGATGTAGTCAGGCAGTTCGCTGTCTGGATTCTTACTGACAAAACTGTCTTCGGCCCGAGGATGATTCAGTCGGGGTTCGATCTTCGAAGAGAGACTCGGTTGATAAAAACAGACTAATACTGTACCCGGGCCCGGTTTAGCAGTGACTCGGTAAATTTTGACCTGTGGCCCGGGTGGAAACACTCGTGTTCCCAACAGAAAACTTGACCTTGTGTTGCATCTAGTCCGAAGTGGGACGACGGGTAAATGCCAATCCGTTGGAGACAGGCATTCCACTGTCGGGCTCGTTATTGTCAAGCTCTCTGTCTTTATCGCTCTCCAGGTCAGATAACAGCTGATGTCTTAAAATTTGGCGGCTCCTTTTGGTCAGGGACCCATAGCATCAGGGAACCATCCACTCTAACCATAAGTCTCGGAAGCTCATCTCCCAGCATTTTCTGCATTCAGAGATTTGCAGCCCAGTCTACCCCATTGTGTTTGATGGCCGTTGACCAGCACAAGATTGTTTATCCACACTTTGACAGGTCTTGTAATTAATCTTGCTGTGTGTCAAGCCACAATCCTCACTAGGGAAGCCTTGTGGGGAAGACCGGTTTAGTTGTCGATGAGCAGACCATGCAGTAGAAAGGACCGTGTCACGTGGCACCAGTGACACATTAATATTACAATGTTTATAGTATTGTATTATTCTTATTCTCTAGTAATTAAATACGTGGGCAGCGTAACGGTTATAGGCGCAGAAAAAAAATCCGCGAGACAAGTTCATATTTCGACCACATTTCTTGTGTTCACTTTCGCAAACACCCGAGGAAAGGCACGAATACTTTTCTTTTGCTCCGTCCATATTAAGTTCTCTACACTTGGGTGGCAGTTAGTTTACCAGCAGGACATCTATGAATTTAAAACCGGGAAGAAGGCATCGAGACACTATTCAAGAAGTCATGACAATTTATAATTAAAAAAAATGAATCTGAGGAGAATCATGGTTACCAAAGTTGTAAATGAATAATTTCAAAAACGTCCCCATTCACAAATTGATAGAGAAAACCCACAGATGGGAGTGGTCACAGATAGAGTAGACATCTACAGCTAGTACATCTATATGTCCAGAATAAGGAAACATCAATAAAAATACCTGCGACCTCAGGCCCTTAGTGCACTCAGTCCCTTAGTGCACTCAGGCCCGTAGTTCACTTTTGCAGTCAGTAAAGTTATCCGCCTACAATAAGAAAACAATGGAAAACCTACAACCAAATGCCAATTGGGCGATCGGATTCGTGGCAGATATATATAGTCAATACAGCTTTCTGCCTAGAAGAAAACACCAACGGAAACCTAAACATGAGCTGTCTAACATCCTCGGGGTGGCAGCAGACCTCAACAGTCGGCAAACCTATCTATCTAGAGGGAATACACAACAATAGAAAACTTATTACCTGATCTCCCTACAGCCCTTGGATTAGCGACAGACCACTAGAGTCGTTACAAATATCGACTTAGAAGACAATAAAAACCAATTGAATACGTACGACCTGATCTCCCTACAGCCCTCGGAATGGCGACAGACGTCAACAGTCCAATAGTACAACTATCTACTTAGAAGAAGAAAACATCAATAGAATACCTAAAACCTAATTAGACTACAGACATCGGATTGGCGACAGACTTCTAAAGTCGGTAGAACTATCTACTTAGAAGAAGAAAACACAAATGGAATACCCACGACCTGATCGACCTACAGACCTCGGATTCGCGACAGATCCCTAAAGTCGGAACAACTATATACATAGACGAAAAAACACAAATAGAATACCTACGACCTGATCTCACTACAGCCCTCTGATTGGCGACATACCTCTAACGTCGGTAGAACAATCTACTTAGAAGAAGAAAACACCAATAGAAAACCTACGACGTGATTTCTCTGCAGCCCTCTGATTGGCGACATACCTCTAAAGTCGGTAGAACAATCTACTTAGAAGAAGAAAACACCAATAGAAAACCTACAAACTGATCGCCTCAAAGACCTCGGATTGGCGAAATACCTCTACAGTCGGTACAACTATAAACTTAGAAGAAGAAAACACCAATAGAAAACCTACGACGTGATCTCTCTGCAGCCCTCTGATTGGCGACATACCTCTAAAGTCGGTAGAACAATCTACTTAGAAGAAGAAAACACCAATAGAAAACCTACAAACTGATCACCTCAAAGACCTCGGATTGGCGAAATACCACTACAGTCGGTACAACTATAAACTTAGAAGAAGAAAACACCAATAGAAAACCTACGACGTGATCTCTCTGCAGCCCTGTGATAGGCGACATACCTCTAAAGTCGATAGAACAATCTACTTAGAAGAAGAAAACACCAATAGAAAACCTACGACGTGATCTCTCTGCAGCCCTCTGATAGGCGACATACCTCTAAAGTCGGTAGAACAATCTACTTAGAAGAAGAAAACACCAATAGAAAACCTACAAACTGATCGCCTCAAAGACCTCGGATTGGCGAAATACCTCTACAGTCGGTACAACTATAAACTTAGAAGAAGAAAACACCAATAGAAAACCTACGACGTGATCTCTCTGCAGCCCTCTGATTGGCGACATACCTCTAAAGTCGGTAGAACAATCTACTTAGAAGAAGAAAACACCAATAGAAAACCTACAAACTGATCGCCTCAAAGACCGCGGATTGGCGAAATACCTCTACAGTCGGTACAACTATAAACTTAGAAGAAGAAAACACCAATAGAAAACCTACGACGTGATCTCTCTGCAGCCCTCTGATTGGCGACATACCTCTAAAGTCGGTAGAACAATCTACTTAGAAGAAGAAAACACCAATAGAAAACCTACAAACTGATCGCCTCAAAGACCTCGGATTGGCGAAATACCTCTACAGTCGGTACAACTATAAACTTAGAAGAAGAAAACACCAATAGAAAACCTACGACGTGATCTCTCTGCAGCCCTGTGATAGGCGACATACCTCTAAAGTCGGTAGAACAATCTACTTAGAAGAAGAAAACACCAATAGAAAACCTACAAACTGATCGCCTCAAAGACCTCGGATTGGCGAAATACCTCTACAGTCGGTACAACTATAAACTTAGAAGAAGAAAACACCAATAGAAAACCTACGACGTGATCTCTCTGCAGCCCTCTGATTGGCGACATACCTCTAAAGTCGGTAGAACAATCTACTTAGAAGAAGAAAACACCAATAGAAAACCTACAAACTGATCGCCTCAAAGACCTCGGATTGGCGAAATACCTCTACAGTCGGTACAACTATAAACTTAGAAGAAGAAAACACCAATAGAAAACCTACGACGTGATCTCTCTGCAGCCCTCTGATTGGCGACATACCTCTAAAGTCGGTAGAACAATCTACTTAGAAGAAGAAAACACCAATAGAAAACCTACAAACTGATCGCCTCAAAGACCTCGGATTGGCGAAATACCTCTACAGTCGGTACAACTATAAACTTAGAAGAAGAAAACACCAATAGAAAACCTACGACGTGATCTCTCTGCAGCCCTGTGATAGGCGACATACCTCTAAAGTCGATAGAACAATCTACTTAGAAGAAGAAAACACCAATAGAAAACCTACGACGTGATCTCTCTGCAGCCCTGTGATTGGCGACATACCTCTAAAGTCGGTAGAACAATCTACTTAGAAGAAGAAAACACCAATAGAAAACCTACGATGTGATCTCTCTGCAGCCCTCTGATTGGCGACATACCTCTAAAGTCGGTAGAACAATCTACTTAGAAGAAGAAAACACCAATAGAAAACCTACGACGTGATCTCTCTGCAGCCCTCTGATAGGCGACATACCTCTAAAGTCGATAGAACAATCTACTTAGAAGAAGAAAACACCAATAGAAAACCTACGACGTGATCTCTCTGCAGCCCTCTGATTGGCGACATACCTCTAAAGTCGGTTGAACAATCTACTTAGAAGAAGAAAACACCAATAGAAAACCTACGATGTGATCTCTCTGCAGCCCTCTGATTGGCGACATACCTCTAAAGTCGGTAGAACAATCTACTTAGAAGAAGAAAACACCAATAGAAAACCTACGACGTGATCTCTCTGCAGCCCTCTGATAGGCGACATACCTCTAAAGTCGATAGAACAATCTACTTAGAAGAAGAAAACACCAATAGAAAACCTACGACGTGATCTCTCTGCAGCCCTCTGATTGGCGACATACCTCTAAAGTCGGTAGAACAATCTACTTAGAAGAAGAAAACACCAATAGAAAACCTACGATGTGATCTCTCTGCAGCCCTCTGATTGGCGACATACCTCTAAAGTCGGTAGAACAATCTACTTAGAAGAAGAAAACACCAATAGAAAACCTACAAACTGATCGCCTCAAAGACCTCGAATTGGCGAAATACCTCTACAGTCGGTACAACTATAAACTTAGAAGAAGAAAACACCAATAGAAAACCTATGACCTGATCTCTCTACAGCCCATGGATTGACGACAGGCCTATACAGTCTTGACAACAATCTACATAAAAGAAAAAACACCAATAGAATACCTACGACGTGATCTCTCTACAGCCCAAGGATTGGCAAGAGACCTCTATAGTCGGTACAATTATCTACTTAGATGAAGAAAACTCCGATAGAATATCTACGACTTGATCACCCTAAAGACCTCGGATTGGCGAGAGATCACATTATCTACTTAGATGAAGAAAACGCCAATAGAATACCCACGACCAGATCACTCTACAGGCCTCCGATTGGCGAGTCGTTAGAACAATCTACGTAGAAGAAGAAAGCACTAATGCAAAACTTACGACCTGATCTCCCTACATACCTCGGATTGGCGACATACCTCTACAGTCGGAACAACTATCTACTTAGATGAAGAAAACGTCAATAGAATACCTACGACCTGATGTCCTCATTGACCTCGGATTGACGAGTGACCTATACAGTCGGTATAACGTTCTCGGATTGGCGACCGACCTCTGCAGTTGGTGCGACTATATACTTAGATGAAGAAAACACCAATAGAATACCTACGACCTGATCTCTCTACAGCCGTCGGGTTGGCAACACGATTTACGACAGCTTAGAGAAAAAAACTCTAAGATTCTTTAATCAAACATACTTACACATACACGTATTTCATTCTTTCGCTAACTGGCCTGATGAAGTCTTAAATGGCGAAATTCATTATCGAAGCAAATCTACTTTCATGAACGTTTCCAATTGTACACACAGACACACACACCAACATACAGCATATGTATTAATTAAATAATTAAGAAAGAAACAACCTTGAGTTTCCATATATATATATATATATATATATATATATATATATATATATATATATATATATATATATATATATATATTCATAACTATCTGATTTTATTCACTTTTATCAATTTCATTTTGTTCAAATCTTTCTCTCTCAGTTTGTTAATATTCTTTCTTTTATTATGGAATATATTTCGAAACAAATCTACTTTCATGTAAATATTTTTCAATTGTTCAAAAAACTTCATTATGTATAATATATGCTAATTTCAAAACATATACTGGCGACATGGATAAACCAAAACCAAAAACCAAAAAAAAAACTAAACTAAAAAACAAAATATAACAATTTTTTTACTTTCAAGCCATTCTGAAGGATTATTTGAGGATTTACCTTGGATCCAATTTCAGAAAAGGCTAAATAAATTTCTAACTTTTGAGCCATTCTGATAAGGAGAAGAGGATTTGCCTTTAATTCGATACAAGGAAGTTGGGAAAATACATTAACAACGTTCGACTCGAACTGAGAGTAAAGAAAAGATACCAGAATAAATGTTAACGACTTTATTAAAAGTCAGTCATTTTTTTTCTTCTTTACTCACGAGAAATGACAGCTAAGGGAAAAGAAATATGACTTCATTATTTAAGCATTACACGCAGCTACACATACTTGCATTTCATTATTTCACATTTAAGGCTGATGACGTCTTAAATAGTGGAATCAACTATTTTCTAAACAAATTTACGTTGACGAACGTTTCAAATTGTGAAAAATTAAAAGAAAAACTTTGTCAGGGTTAATATACCCCAATTTAAAAAAAGCAACAACACATATATTGTCATCCACAGATAGACTGTTTGGCTGTATCACGGATTAGATTGCTTCAAGTCGGGCTCAAAACTCGACCGATTTGACATCAGTCCGAGAATCTTACCCCGAGGCTATCGGCGAACGGCAGAGAAAGTGAACTTTTAACGCATTATATGTGTGATATATAAACGTCATACCGGATGCCAAAGCGCTCAATTCTTAAAAGAGCGATGCATTAAAACAGCAACACCGTTCAGATTTCCTTTTTTCATAGTGCGCAATCGGCGAAAACGATATATATATATATATATATATATATATATATATATATATATATATATATATATATATATATATATATATATATATATATATATATATATATATATATATATATATATATATATATATATATATATGATGTGGCTTGACAACCTAACTGTCAGGGTTTCAATTCTCGGTAGTGGATGCGAACTGCTGATGAGTCCCAAATATAGGACGAAACGGCCGTCCAGTGCTTTCTGCATTCTGTTGAGGTTTCAGACTCGATGAATGACTTAAATATAATTATCAAATCCTCCTAATAATTTCTATCTTATATATATATATATATATATATATATTAAGAACAATTTTAGATGAAAGAAATGTGAGAAAGTGGGAAAAATTTTCATATGACGCGTTTCCTTCTTGAGAACTTCATCGGATTAATTTTATGTTTACGTTGATGCCATTGCGAATGTGCATGAACGAAATTTTAAATTTAGACATTTTTACATGAGTTTTGAGTATATAATCTAATCAATTTCATTTAGATTTATTTTTCTTTTTGTTGACATCATCTCTGTTATCAAATATCCCACGTTCTGATAACAGAAGATCTGCCAAGATTGGTGAAACGTTGTTGCTCTTGTGGTTTCAGTTCCACATGATTGCAGTAGTGTAATAAACATTTTGGTTTCCAAGTGCACCTAAACTCTATGTGCACAATAATATAACCTATGAAGTGTACAATGCATAATATGCATTTGGCCCTTTCAGAATCACATCAATGATATACCAGGGGGAATTAATAAACCCATAGAGTGTTGCAATTCTTGGTTGAATATATTATTCATAGAGAATCATTGGGTTAAGTGCATTGAAAAGGAAGGAAATTATGTTGAAAAATATTTGGTCAATGGAAAAGCATTGGGTTAAGTGCATTGACAAGGAAGGAGATTATGTTGAAAAATATTTGGACAATGGAAAAGCATTGGGTTAAGTGCATTGACAAGGAAGGAGATTATGTTGAAAAATATTTGGTCAATGGACAAACACTGGGTTAAGTGCATTGACAAGGAAAGAGATTATGTTGAAAAATATTTGGTCAATGTACAAGTGTGGGTTAAGTGCATTGACAAGGAAGGAGATTATGTTGAAAAATATTTGGCCAATGGAAAAGCATTGGGTTAAGTGCATTGACAAGGAAGGAGATTATGTTGAAAAATATTTGGTCAATGGAAAAGCATTGGGTTAAGTGCATTGACAAGGAAGGAGATTATGTTGAAAAATATTTGGTCAATGGAAAAGCATTGGGTTAAGTGCATTGACAAGGAAGGAGATTATGTTGAAAAATATTTGGTCAATGGACAAGCATTGGGTTAAGTGCATTGACAAGGAAGGGGATTATGTTGAAAAATATTTGGTCAATGGACAAGCATTGGTTTAAGTGCATTGACAAGGAAGGAGATTATGTTGAAAAATATTTGGTCAATGGACAAGCATTGGGTTAAGTGCATTGACAAGGAAGAAGATTATGTTGAAAAATATTTGGTCAATGGACAAGCATTGGGTTAAGTGCATTGACAAGGAAGGAGATTATGTTGAAAAATATTTGGTCAATGGACAAGCATTGGGTTAAGTGCATTGACAAGGAAGGAGATTATGTTGAAAAATATTTGGTCAATGGAAAAGCATTGGGTTAAGTGCATTGACAAGAAAGGAGATTATGTTGAAAAATATTTGGTCAATGGAAAAGCATTGGGTTAAGTGCATTGACAAGAAAGGAGATTATGTTGAAAAATATTTGGTCAATGGAAAAGCATTGGGTTAAGTGCATTGACAAGGAAGGAGATTACGTTGAAAAATATTTGGTCAATGGAAAAGCATTGGGTTAAGTGCATTGACAAGGAAGGAGATTACGTTGAAAAATATTTGGTCAATGGAAAAGCATTGGGTTAAGTGCATTGACAAGGAAGGAGATTACGTTGAAAAATATTTGGTCAATGGAAAAGCATTGGGTTAAGTGCATTGACAAGGAAGGAGATTACGTTGAAAAATATTTGGTCAATGGAAAAGAATTGGGTTAAGTGCATTGACAAGGAAGGAGATTATGTTGAAAAATATTTGGTCAATGGAAAAGCATTGGGTTAAGTGCATTGACAAGGAAGGAGATTATGTTGAAAAATATTTGGTCAATGGAAAAGCATTGGGTTAAGTGCATTGACAAGGAAGGAGATTATGTTGAAAAATATTTGGTCAATGGAAAAGCATTGGGTTAAGTGCATTGACAAGGAAGGAGATTATGTTGAAAAATATTTGGTCAATGGACAAGCATTGGGTTAAGTGCATTGACAAGGAAGGAGATTTTGTTGAAAAATATTTGGTCAATGGACAAGCATTGGGTTAAGGGCATTGACAAGGAAAGAGATTATGTTGAAAAATATTTGGTCAATGGACAAGCATTGGGTTAAGTGCATTGACAAGGAAGGAGATTATGTTGAAAAATATTTGGTCAATGGACAAGCATTGGGTTAAGTGCATTGACAAGGAAGGAGATTATGTTGAAAAATATTTGGTCAATGGAAAAGCATTGGGTTAAGTGCATTGACAAGGAAGGAGATTATGTTGAAAAATATTTGGTCAATGGAAAAGCATTGGGTTAAGTGCATTGACAAGGAAAGAGATTATGTTGAAAAATATTTGGTCAATGGAAAAGCATTGGGTTAAGTGCATTGACAAGGAAGGAGATTATGTTGAAAAATATTTGGTCAATGGAAAAGAATTGGGTTAAGTGCATTGACAAGGAAGGAGATTATGTTGAAAAATATTTGGTCAATGGAAAAGCATTGGGTTAAGTGCATTGACAAGGAAGGAGATTATGTTGAAAAATATTTGGTCAATGGACAAGCATTGGGTTAAGTGCATTGACAAGGAAGGAGATTATGTTGAAAAATATTTGGTCAATGGACAAACATTGGGTTAAGTGCATTGACAAAGAAGGAGATTAAGTTGAAAAATATTTGGTCAATGGACAAGCATTGGGTTAAGTGCATTGACAAGGAAGGAGATTATGTTGAAAAATATTTGGTCAATGGACAAGCATTGGGTTAAGTGCATTGACAAGGAAGGAGATTATGTTGAAAAATATTTGGTCAATGGAAAAGCATTGGGTTAAGTGCATTGACAAGGAAGGAGATTATGTTGGGAAATATTTGGTCAATGGAAAAGCATTGGGTTAAGTGCATTGACAAGGAAGGAGATTATATTGAAAAATATGTGGTCAATGGAAAAGCATTGCGTTAAGTGCATTGACAAGGAAGGAGATTATGTTGAAAAATATTTGGTCAATGGACAAGCATTGGGTTAAGTGCATTGACAAGGAAGGAGATTATGTGGAAAAATATTTGGTCAATGGAAAAGCATTGGGTTAAGTGCATTGACAAGGAAAGAGATTATGTTGAAAAATATTTGGTCAATAGACAAGCATTGGGTTAAGTGCATTGACAAGGAAGGAGATTATGTTGAAAAATATTTGGTCAATCGAAAAGCATTGGGTTAAGTGCATTGACAAGGAAGGAGATTATGTTGAAAAATATTTGGTCAATAGACAAGCATTGGGTTAAGTGCATTGACAAGGAAGGAGATTATGTTGAAAAATATTTGGTCAATGGAAAAGCATTGGGTTAAGTGCATTGACAAGGAAGGAGATTATGTTGAAAAATATTTGGTCAATGGACAAGCATTGGGTTAAGTGCATTAACAAGGAAGGAGATTATGTTGAAAAATATTTGGTCAATGGACAAGCATTGGGATAAGTGCATTGACAAGGAAGGAGATTATGTTGAAAAATATTTGGTCAATGGAAAAGCATTGGGTTAAGTGCATTGACAAGGAAGGAGATTATGTTGAAAAATATTTGGTCAATGGATAAGCATTGGGTTAAGTGCATTGACAAGGAAGGAGATTATGTTGACAAATATTTGGTCAATGGAAAAGCATTGGGTTAATTGCATTGACAAGGAAGGAGATTATGTTGAAAAATATTTGGTCAATGGACAAGCATTGGGTTAAGTGCATTGACAAGGAAGGAGATTATGTTGAAAAATATTTGGTCAATGGACAAGCATTGGGTTAAATGCATTGACAAGGAAGGAGATTTTGTTGAAAAATATTTGGTCAATGGACAAGCATTGGGTTAAGTGCATTGACAAGGAAAGAGATTATGTTGAAAAATATTTGGTCAATGGACAAGCATTGGGTTAAGTGCATTGACAAGGAAGGAGATTATATTGAAAAATATTTGGCCAATGGACAAGCATTGGGTTAAGTGCATTGACAAGGAAGGAGATTATGTTGAAAAATATTTCGTCAATGGAAAAGCATTGGGTTAAGTGCATTGACAAGGAAGGAGATTATGTTGAAAAATATTTGGTCAATGGAAAAGCATTGGGTTAAGTGCATTGACAAGGAAAGAGATTATGTTGAAAAATATTTGGTCAATGGACAAGCATTGGGTTAAGTGCATTGACAAGGAAGGAGATTATGTTGAAAAATATTTGGTCAATGGAAAAGCATTGGGTTAAGTGCATTGACAAGGAAGGAGATTATGTTGGAAAATATTTGGTCAATGGACAAGCATTGGGTTAAGTGCATTGACAAGGAAGGAGATTATGTTGAAAAATATTTGGTCAAAGGACAAGCATTGGGTTAAGTACATTGACAAGGAAGGAGATTATGTTGAAAAATATTTGGTCAATGGAAAAGCATTGGGTTAAGTGCATTGACAAGGAAAAAGATTATGTTGAAAAATATTTGGTCAATCGACAAGCATTGGGTTAAGTGCATTAACAAGGAAGGAGATTATGTTGAAAAATATTTGGTCAATGGACAAGCATTGGGTTAAGTGCATTGACAAGGAAGGAGATTATGTTGAAAAATATTTGGTCAATGGAAAAGCATTGGGTTAATTGCATTGAGAAGGAAGGAGATTATGTTGAAAAATATTTGGTCAATCGACAAGCATTGGGTTAAGTGCATTAACAAGGAAGGAGATTATGTTGAAAAATATTTGGTCAATGGACAAGCATTGGGTTAAGTGCATTGACAAGGAAGGAGATTATGTTGAAAAATATTTGGTCAATGGACAAGCATTGGGTTAAGTGCATTGACAAGGAAGGAGATTATGTTGAAAAATATTTGGTCAATGGAAACGCATTGGGTTAAGTGCATTGACAAGGAAGGAGATTATGTTGAAAAATATTTGGTCAATGGAAAAGCAGTGGGTTAAGTGCATTGACAAGGAGGGAGATTATGTTGAAAAATATTTGGTCAATGGACAAGCATTGGGTTAAGTGCATTGACAAGGAAGGAGATTATGTTGAAAAATATTTGGTCAATGGACAAGCATTGGGTTAAGTGCATTGACAAGGAAGGAGATTATGTTGAAAAATATTTGGTCAATGGAAAAGCATTGGGTTAAGTGCATTGACAAGGAAGGAGATTATGTTGAAAAATATTTGGTCAATGGAAAAGCATTGGGTTAAGTGCATTGACAAGGAAAGAGATTATGTTGAAAAATATTTGGTCAATGGACAAGCATTGGGTTAAGTGCATTGACAAGGAAGGAGATTATGTTGAAAAATATTTGGTCAATGGAAAAGCATTGGGTTAAGTGCATTGACAAGGAAGGAGATTATGTTGAAAAATATTTGTTCAATGGAAAAGCATTGGGTTAAGTGCATTGACAAGGAAGGAGATTATGTTGGAAAATATTTGGTCAATGGACAAGCATTGGGTTAAGTGCATTGACAAGGAAGGAGATTATGTTGAAAAATATTTGGTCAAAGGACAAGCATTGGGTTAAGTGCATTGACAAGGAAGGAGATTATGTTGAAAAATATTAGGTCAATCGACAAGCATTGGGTTAAGTGCATTGACAAGGAAGGAGATTATGTTGAAAAATATTTGGTCAATGGACAAGCATTGGGTTAAGTGCATTAACAAGGAAGGAGATTATGTTGAAAAATATTTGGTCAATGGAAAAGCATTGGGTTAAGTGCATTGACAAGGAAGGAGATTATGTTGAAAAATATTTGGTCAATGGACAAGTATTGGGTTAAGTGCATTGACAAGGAAGGAGATTATGTTGAAAAATATTTGGTCAATGGACAAGCATTGGGTTAAGTGCATTGACAAGGAAGGAGATTATGTTGAAAAATATTTGGTCAATGGACAAGCATTGGGTTAAGTGCATTGACAAGGAAGGAGATTATGTTGAAAAATATTTGGTCAATGGAAAAGCATTGGGTTAAGTGCATTGACAAGGAAGGAGATTATGTTGAAAAATATTTGGTCAATCGACAAGCATTGGGTTAAGTGCATTAACAAGGAAGGAGATTATGTTGAAAAATATTTGGTCAATGGACAAGCATTGGGTTAAGTGCATTGACAAGGAAGGAGATTATGTTGAAAAATATTTGGTCAATGGAAAAGCATTGGGTTAATTGCATTGACAAGGAAGGAGATTATGTTGAAAAATATTTGGTCAATGGACAAGCATTGGGTTAAGTGCATTGACAAGGAAGGAGATTACGTTGAAAAATATTTGGTCAATGGAAAGCATTGGGTTAAGTGCATTGACAAGGAAGAAGATTATGTTGAAAAATATTTGGTCAATGGACAAGTATTGGGTTAAGTGCATTGACAAGGAAGGAGATTATGTTGAAAAATATTTTGTCAATGGAAAAGCGTTGGGTTAAGTGCATTGACAAGGAAGGAGATTATGGTGAAAAATATTTGGTCAATGGACAAGCATTGGGTTAAGTGCATTGACAAGGAAGGATATTATGTTGAAAAATATTTGATCAATGGACAAGCATTGGGTTAAGTGCATTGACAAGGAAGGAGATTATGTTGAAAAATATTTGGTCAATGGAAAAGCATTGGGTTAAGTGCATTGACAAGGAAGGAGATTATGTTGAAATATATTTGGTCAATGGAAAAGCATTGAGTTAAGTTCATTGACAAGGAAGGAGATTATGTTGAAAAATATTTGGTCAATGGACAAGCATTGGGTTAAGTTCATTGACAAGGAAGGAGATTATGTTGAAAAATATTTGGTCAATGGAAAAGCATTGAGTTAAGTGCATTGACAAGGAAGGAGATTATGTTGAAAAATATTTGGTCAATTTACAAGCATTGGGTTAAGTGCATTGTCAAGGAAGGAGATTATGTTGAAAAATATTTGGTCAATGGACAAGCATTGGGTTAAGTGCATTGACAAGGAAGGAGATTATGTTGAAAAATATTTGGTCAATGGAAAAGCATTGAGTTAAGTGCATTGACAAGGAAGGAGATTATGTTGAAAAATATTTGGTCAATGGACAAGCATTGGGTTAAGTGCATTGACAAGGAAGGAGATTATGTTGAAAAATATTTGATCAATGGAAAAGCATTGGGTTAAGTGCATTGACAAGGAAGGAGATTATGTTGAAAAATATTTGGTCAATCGACAAGCATTGGGTTAAGTGCATTGACAAGGAAGGAGATTATGTTGAAAAATATTTGGTCAATGCACAAGCATTGGGTTAAGTGCATTGACAAGGAAGGAGATTATGTTGAAAAATATTTGGTCAATGGAAAAGCATTGGGTTAAGTGCATTGACAAGGAAGGAGATTATGTTGAAAAATATTTCGTCGATGGAAAAGCATTGAGTTAAGTGCAATGACAAGGAAGGAGATTATCTTGAAAAGTATTTGGTCAATGGACAAGCATTGGGTTAAGTGCATTGACAAGGAAGGAGAATATGTTGAAAAATATTTGGTCAATGGACAAGCATTGGGTTAAGTGCATTGACAAGGAAGGAGATTATGTTGAAAAATATTTGGTCAATGGAAAAACATTGGGATAAGTGCATTGACAAGGAAGGAGATTATGTTGAAAAATATTTGGTCAATGGACAAGCATTGGGTTAAGTGCATTGACAAGGAAGGAAATTATGTGGAAAAATATTTGGTCAATGGACAAGCATTGGGTTAAGTGCATTGACAAGGAAGGAGATTATGTTGAAAAATATTTGGTCAATGGACAAGCATTGGGTTAAGTGCATTGACAAGGAAGGAGATTATGTTGAAAAATATTTGGTCCATGGACAAGCATTGGGTTAAGTGCATTGACAAGGAAGGAGATTATGTTGAAAAATATTTGGTCAATGGAAGAGCATTGGGTTAAGTGCATTGACAAGGAAGGAGATTATGTTGAAAAATATTTGGTCAATGGAAGAGCATTGGGTTAAGTGCATTGACAAGGAAGGAGATTATGTTGAAAAATATTTGGTCAATGGAAAAGCATTGAGTTAAGTGCATTGACAAGGAAGGAGATTATGTTGAAAAATATTTGGTCAATGGACAAGCATTGGGTTAAGTGCATTGATAAGGAAGGAGATTATGTTGAAAAATATTTGGTCAATCGACAAGCATTGGGTTAAGTGCATTGACAAGGAAGGAGATTATGTTGAAAAATATTTGGTCAATGGACAAGCATTGGGTTAAGTGCATTGACAAGGAAGGAGATTACGTTGAAAAATATTTGGTCAATGGAAAGCATTGGGTTAAGTGCATTGACAAGGAAGAAGATTATGTTGAAAAATATTTGGTCAATGGACAAGTATTGGGTTAAGTGCATTGACAAGGAAGGAGATTATGTTGAAAAATATTTGGTCAATGGAAAAGCGTTGGGTTAAGTGCATTGACAAGGAAGGAGATTATGTTGAAAAATATTTGGTCAATGGAAAAGCATTGGGTTAAGTGCATTGACAAGGAAGGAGATTATGTTGAAAAATATTTGGTCAATGGAAAAGCATTGAGTTAAGTGCATTGACAAGGAAGGAGATTATGTTGAAAAATATTTGGTCAATGGACAAGCATTGGGTAAAGTGCATTGACAAGGAAGGAGATTATGTTGAAAAATATTTGGTCAATGGAAAAGCATTGGGTTAAGTGCATTGACAAGGAAGGAGATTATTTTGAAACATATTTGGTCAATGGAAAAACATTGGGTTAAGTGCATTGACAAGGAAGGAGATTATGTTGAAATATATTTGGTCAATGGACAAGCATTGGGTTAAGTGCATTGACAAGGAAGGAGATTATGTTGAAAAATATTTGGTCAATGGACAAGCATTGGGTTAAGTGCATTGACAAGAAAGCGGATTATGTTGAAAAATATTTGGTCAATGGAAAAGCATTGGGTTAAGTGCATTGACAAGGAAGGAGACTATGTTGAAGAATATTTGGTCAATGGACAAGCATTGGGTTAAGTGCATTGACAAGGAAGGAGATTATGTTGAAACATATTTGGTCAATGGAAAAGCATTGGGTTAAGTGCATTGACAAGGAAGGAGATTATGTTGAAAAATATTTGGTCAATGGAAAAGCATTGGGTTAAGTGCATTGACAAGGAAGGAGATTATGTTGAAAAATATTTGGTCAATGGAAAAGCATTGGGTTAAGTGCATTGACAAGGAAGGAGATTATGTTGAAAAATATTTGGTCAATGGAAAAGCATTGGGTTAAGTGCATTGACAAGGAAGGAGATTATGTTGAAAAATATTTGGTCAATGGAAAAGCATTGAGTTAAGTTCATTGACAAGGAAGGAGATTATGTTGAAAAATATTTGGTCAATGGACAAGCATTGGGCTAAGTTCATTGACAAGGAAGGAGATTATGTTGAAAAATATTTGGTCAATGGAAAAGCATTGAGTTAAGTGCATTGACAAGGAAGGAGATTATGTTGAAAAATATTTGGTCAATTTACAAGCATTGGGTTAAGTGCATTGACAAGGAAGGAGATTATGTTGAAAAATATTTGGTCAATGGACAAGCATTGGGTTAAGTGCATTGACAAGGAAGGAGATTATGTTGAAAAATATTTGGTCAATGGAAAAGCATTGAGTTAAGTGCATTGACAAGGAAGGAGATTATGTTGAAAAATATTTGGTCAATGGACAAGCATTGGGTTAAGTGCATTGACAAGGAAGGAGATTATGTTGAAAAATATTTGATCAATGGAAAAGCATTGGGTTAAGTGCATTGACAAGGAAGGAGATTATGTTGAAAAATATTTGGTCAATCGACAAGCATTGGGTTAAGTGCATTGACAAGGAAGGAGATTATGTTGAAATATATTTGGTCAATGCACAAGCATTGGGTTAAGTGCATTGACAAGGAAGGAGATTATGTTGAAAAATATTTGGTCAATGGAAAAGCATTGGGTTAAGTGCATTGACAAGGAAGGAGATTATGTTGAAAAATATTTCGTCGATGGAAAAGCATTGAGTTAAGTGCAATGACAAGGAAGGAGATTATCTTGAAAAGTATTTGGTCAATGGACAAGCATTGGGTTAAGTGCATTGACAAGGAAGGAGAATATGTTGAAAAATATTTGGTCAATGGACAAGCATTGGGTTAAGTGCATTGACAAGGAAGGAGATTATGTTGAAAAATATTTGGTCAATGGAAGAGCATTGGGTTAAGTGCATTGACAAGGAAGGAGATTATGTTGAAAAATATTTGGTCAATGGAAAAGCATTGAGTTAAGTGCATTGACAAGGAAGGAGATTATGTTGAAAAATATTTCGTCAATGGACAAGCATTGGGTTAAGTGCATTGATAAGGAAGGAGATTATGTTGAAAAATATTTGGTCAATCGACAAGCATTGGGTTAAGTGCATTGACAAGGAAGGAGATTATGTTGAAAAATATTTGGTCAATCGACAAGCATTGGGTTAAGTGCATTAACAAGGAAGGAGATTATGTTGAAAAATATTTGGTCAATGGACAAGCATTGGGTTAAGTGCATTGACAAGGAAGGAGATTACGTTGAAAAATATTTGGTCAATGGAAAGCATTGGGTTAAGTGCATTGACAAGGAAGAAGATTATGTTGAAAAATATTTGGTCAATGGACAAGTATTGGGTTAAGTGCATTGACAAGGAAGGAGATTATGTTGAAAAATATTTGGTCAATGGAAAAGCGTTGGGTTAAGTGCATTGACAAGGAAGGAGATTATGTTGAAAAATATTTGGTCAATGGAAAAGCATTGGGTTAAGTGCATTGACAAGGAAGGAGATTATGTTGAAAAATATTTGGTCAATGGAAAAGCATTGAGTTAAGTGCATTGACAAGGAAGGAGATTATGTTGAAAAATATTTGGTCAATGGACAAGCATTGGGTTAAGTGCATTGACAAGGAAGGAGATTATGTTGAAAAATATTTGGTCAATGGAAAAGCATTGGGTTAAGTGCATTGACAAGGAAGGAGATTATGTTGAAAAATATTTGGTCAATGGAAAAGCATTGGGTTAAGTGCACTGACAAGGAAGGAGATTATGTTGAAAAATATTTGGTCAATGGACAAGCATTGGGTTAAGTGCATTGACAAGGAAGGAGATTATGTTGAAAAATATTTGGTCAATGGAAAAGCATTGGGTTAAGTGCAATGACAAGGAAGGAGATTATGTTGAAACATATTTGGTCAATGGAAAAGCATTGGATTAAGTGCATTGACAAGGAAGGAGATTATGTTGAAAAATATTTGGTCAATGGAAAAGCATTGGGTTTAGTGCATTGACAAGGAAGGAGATTATGTTGAAAAATATTTGGTCAATGGAAAAGCATTGAGTTAAGTGCATTGACAAGGAAGGAGATTATGTTGAAAAATATTTGGTCAATGGACAAGCATTGGGTTAAGTGCATTGACAAGGAAGGAGATTATGTTGAAAAATATTTGGTCAATGGAAAAGCATTGGGTTAAGTGCATTGACAAGGAAGGAGATTATGTTGAAACATATTTGGTCAATGGAAAAGCATTGGGTTAAGTGCATTGACAAGGAAGGAGATTATGTTGAAATATATTTGGTCAATGGACAAGCATTGGGTTAAGTGCATTGACAAGGAAGGAGATTATGTTGAAAAATATTTGGTCAATGGACAAGCATTGGGTTAAGTGCATTGACAAGGAAGGAGATTATGTTGAAAAATATTTGTTGTGTAAAATAATTGCTTTCTTCATCATTAGGCTACAGTCTTATTGATTTACCTATATATGTGAAGCATTGGATTAAGTGCAATGACAAGGAAGTAGATTTATCAAAGGTCCCCTTCTGGATGATGTTTATTTCAAAATAGTTTCAGATGCAGTCAGATAAACCCCAAAAATCTGACGATTTTAATTTATGAAACATCAAAAGTTATAGATGGAAGAACTTCAAGTTGAGCTGCAATCCTTATTCTGTGAATAAAAAAGAAAGTACACGTTTAAACACATTATATATATATATATATATATATATATATATATATATATATATATATATATATATATATATATATATATATATTTATATATAATGTGTTCAAACGTGTACTTTCTTTCTTTATATATATATATATATAATAATATTTTTAGTTTTTAAAAATATGATTCCTCCGCTACAGAAGAGTTCTCATGTTTCAAACGCAAGAGCCGAGACCCCTAACATAATTTTTTAAGTTATGTAGAGTTAAGGTGTCTGGACCCGCTTCCTTGTCAAGCGAGAATTTGGGAATAAGCTATCTTTTGGTTAGCTAGTGTTTATAAGTACGGTATCATTGGAACATGTCTATGGTTTAGACTAAACCATAGACATGAGTTAACGGTGTTCTGTCGTCATCAAATGATTTTCGCATTAAATAATTAATAAATAGATTTAAACAAATTAAGTCCATAATTTAAAAGCCTTAAAAAACTCAGCCCAATAATTATTGAGAAAAACCCTTTGATAAAAGAAGCCATGTGAATAAACAAATAAATAAACAGATCAAATAGATAATAATGAAACATAACCTTCTAGTCACTCAACGACTCAAGGCAAGCCCATAAATAAAAAAGACGCCGTCTGACTAGCAAAAGCCAAAACCCCTCTGGACATAGATTCCCCATTGTAACTTGATACGCATTTTTGGAAAGGGACTGGTCTGTAGATAAAAATTAATTCTTAATTCTTAGCCCCTTAAACCACCTAAATTCAACGGCCGAAACTAGCCGTTTCCATAGCAACTAATGTTCCAATGGTACCGTACTTATCAACACTAGCTAACCAAAAGATAGCTTATTCCCAAATTCTCGCTTGACAAGGAAGCGGGTCCAGACACCTTAACTCTACATAACTTAAAAAATTATGTTAGGGGTCTCGGCTCTCGCTTTTGAAACATGAGAACTCTTATGTAGCGGAGGAATCATATTTTTAAAAACTAAAAACATTATTATAATATAAGCTCTACTTCTGTATGGAGCACTGTCCTTTTGAAAATAAAGCTAAATATTAAGGAACACCGGATTATCTTCCTAACGTGTTCTTTCCTATTTCACTGCACACTTGCATACATATATATATATATATATATATATATATATATATATCCAGGTAAGATGGGAATGAATAGAGTACAATTCCAAAGTTTGTAAAATTTAATTTAAAAAAGGCTTCAATACAAAGTAGAGCAATATTATTAAATCTTATAAATACCCCTTTTCTCTTTTTTTTCGTAAAAGAGGTATTTTGCTTTTAAATCTAAATCGTTCACTCGCCAGTAATTTACAATCGCCTGATGAGATGCATTGATACTCATCGAAACACCACTGCAATTGTGTTGCTATATATATATATATATATATATATATATATATATATATATATATGCACATTTCATTAAATACGACAGACAAGGTGCTTTTATTTAGTTTTTCTACCATTTCCCATGCGATCTAATAATTTTTTCTTTTCGGATGATAAATTATATAAAAACTGTCCGAATGTTCTTTTTATCCAAGCGCTTTCGGCTATACATTTAGCCATTTTTAAGGATTAAATATTTTAACACTTAAATAAGAAATAGTTTGTTGTATGTATGTTTTAGAAAATGTTTTCATTTTTCAAAACACGGTCAAAATATTGTGTCAATATTCAAAGTTAATATTATTAAGTACTGTTTTTTTTCGTTTTTATTAATAAGGCTTCCATTATTTTTAGCCTTTTTTTGCATGTAGATGATGCTATTATATTAGTGTTCTCAACAAGTATGTTACGAATAGTGTCCGGTAGGCCTCCATGAATATTTAAACGAGATCTAATTGAGCTATTGTCAGAAAGGTGTAGAGTTAGTCTGCGTGTCAAACATGTTGTAGTGCGGCCTATATAATTATTTACGAATTTTGATTGATCAGGAATACAATGAGAAATTGTATAAATAACTAAATAAAAGCTGTTGTCTGTCGTATTCAATGAAATGTGCATGAAAGAAAGTTTGCTGCCTAATTACAATGAAATAACTTATTTTTAAATTTACTGAGTGTTAAGAGCACACATAAATTCGTATTTCCCGGTTTCCAAGGATACAGAGAAATCTAATCATTCAGACAAGGGGCGGTCAGACATCTCTTTCAAAGTGCTTCTGGCACTTAAAAGAATCCAATAAAACACCTACAGTAAAATGGAAATTAATAAGAAATGCTAGAATATGTAGGTCATTAAAAGACCCATGTCCTTTGTGCATACATGAGAAACTATATATTACTAAGTTTATAAAAAATAAAAATTTACTGAATTAGAGAAATGAAGGAGCTATTTTTTGCCGTCATTGTCAAAAATTTTCCCTAAATAATATTTAAAAATAAAAAATGTCAGCTGGTAATTTATATTTGATATGAAAAAATAATTTTAAATAATTTAAGTAATTCTATTGCATTTACTTGTTTTAAAAAGAAATATAGTCTATTAATAATTAAGAGTGAAAATATTTTAAAATTGTAGTTAAGTAAAACGTATTCTAACCTAAACATCCCCTAAAGAAAATATTTAAATATATAAAATATGTGCCTTTAAAACTCAGTGAATTTAAAAATAAGTTATTTCAATATTCGCTTGAAGATGAAATGGAACTAATGCTTTTAATTTAATTACAAAATGAATTTTGAAGTATTTAGCTTCCATTTTTGAAACATGGTTATTACTGTGTAGCGAAATAAACATATTTTAAATCAGTTAATTTATAATATTTATGCTCTGTAGATTTACATTGAGCACTGTTTTGTAAAAATAAAAATAAGATATATCAATAAGAACACCGGATTATATATCTTCCAGTGCTTTCTGTTGAGGTTTCTTTCAGACTCAATGTATTACATAATTATCAAACCCCCTTTACAATTTTTATTTTATTTTATTTTATTTTTATATATATATATATATATATATATATATATATATATATATATATATATATATATTGTAGGACGATGAAAAAAAATTCAAGAGATAAAAGAATAACAGAATAACAAAAATAGCTATATTAACCCATAGCTAGAGGGAGAAGATGTGGATTCATACATTTCCCAAGGGTATTAGTGAATAAGCGAATATAACGAAGCTAACGGGAACTGGAACTTGGCTCTCCGATTAACAATTCCGAGCCATTATTCATTATACCACTCGTGCATCAATGGTTACAGCACCTGGTATTCACTTAGGTGAACATACGGGAACCGATGTTTCAACGTGATATGGCCGGAAGCCTAAAACTACTAAATTTCATCAATAATATAACACACGCGAAAAAAAAATCCCTCCCAAAAGTTAAACTTCATTTTTCATTTCTAGTTTATCAAAAGGCATGAAACTATCAGTCGTGGCCGGTCACTGCCTGGTAGGATTTCTACTTTAATATATTAAAGCTCTGCCATTTCTTATGGCATCAAGCACGTTTTTGCCAGTAAGCAATTTTGTCAAGATTTTTTTAGAGTCTTCATATTTCTCTACAATATATATATATATATATATATCTCGGATATTGAGCACTTTATCCCATAAATATAACACACCTTAAAACTATATTTTAAAATTATATATATATATATATATGAAGAAATATAGTTTTAAGGTGTGTTATATTTATGGGATAAAGTGCTCAATATCAGAGATAGAGCGTATGTAAATATAAATATAAAAATGAACATTGAAGTCAACACTCAGAGGCGACAGGCTGTTTCATGCTCGGGGCAATCGTCAGGCTGAGATTGCTTTAATTTTTAAAATATAAATTGCTTCCAGTATGTGTTATTTAAATTTGTTATTTTCATGACGTAGGATAGTACTTGGGAAATGAAAATAAAAGACATTTAAACAGCCACAGCACATTTCTCTCATCTTTTAACATCAATACATGGAAGGTTATTCGTGAGTATGAACGGATTTTGTTAAAAATTAACACACATAATGTCTGTAATTTATTCAATCAGACATGCCTAAAAGAGAATTTTCTGCTTAAACACACACACACACACACATATATATATATATATATAATTATTAAAAAATATGATTCCTTCGCTATATAAAGTTCTCATGTTTTAAAACCAAGAGCCAAAAGGCTCTTGTTTTTGAAACATAAGAACTCTTATGTAGAGAATGGATCACGTTTTTTTTCCAACTTTTTCTACTTCTGTATGGAGCACTGTTTTTTAAAAACAAAAATACTAAAGAACCTCGGATTATTTACCTAACGTGTTCTTTCCTATTTTTCTACATATTTGCATATATATATATATATATATATATATATATATATATATATATATATATATATATATATATATATGAGTAACAGACACGGGACTGAACCAAAAGCCGAGGACATAACTCCAACAGAACCAATAAACATCGAATTATTGGCTATCCGTATGAATAGAGCAACCAACAAATTAGCCAGGTATGAATCACACCAAGAATACATTAGAATATGCCTGAAGGACCAACTGGTACCGACCAATTTCAGGATTGATTTGGTACCATCAATAATAATAATAAAAACGAAAGAATACTAATCTATAACCCAGTGTGTCTGAAGATTTCAATTTTTTTAATAATTTTTATTGTTCAAAACATATATATATATATATATATATATATATATATATATATATATATTTCACATGCATTCTCTTCGTGCCACATGTGATATAAAATGGGATGACAGAGCAAGAATAGTGCAATACTGAAGAAATGTAACAACACAGACATTGAAACCATTCTAGCAAAGATACAATTTCTGTGGGCTGGTCATGTTGTGGGAATGGATGTGCATTTTTTTGGGGAAAAAGGTGTTGTATGGACAACTACCAAACTCCAAGAGTTCAGTTAGATGTCAACTCTTACGCTACAAAGATAAATTCCAAGACAACTTGAAATGTCTCAACTTTGATCTGAAAACCTGGGAAGTCCAAACATCAAACCGAAAGGAGTGGCGTACGACATGTTTCGTTAAGTTAAAGGGTTTTGAAGACAGTAGACTAAAGCACCAGGATCAGCTTCGTGAAGCTCTGAAGCAGAGACGCCATCAAAATCCTGCTTTAACAAATTTGTGTGTGTGTGTTTGCGTGTGTGTGTGTGTTTTGAACAACACAAAATATTAAAAAATTAAAATCTTCAGACACACTGGGTTGTATATTAATATTCTTTGGTTTTTATTATTTCAGTTAGATTTCTCGACTAGATTCGGGCAACATGGCCACCATCAGGAGAAAAAACTTTGCTTGCTGGTAGCAGTGAACTACAGAAATGAATGTCTTGATGGAGAAAATGAACTTTTGTCTGTAGTTTTCATTTGTATTTTTATTTTTTTAACATGAATTTTGGTCAGTCCTTGTGTTGGTCAAACAGTCTCTTTTACGTTGTTATTTGAGATAAGAACTGGATGGATTCATGCTGCTCTGAATTCCCTTGGTCCTTTTGACAGATTTATTGGTTCCTGGAAAGGGAATGTGTCTCTGTTAAATGTGTGTGTGTGTTATTTGGTTCTTAAGGAGTAGGTGAGTATGATGTGTGTAAGTGTGTATATTCGTGTAGGTGTGTGTATAAGTGTGAGGCCTCAACACCTCCGCAAGCATGTCTGGTTTGTGTGGGTGAGAAATGTGGGTAGGTCCTGATTTGTGGGGTTATTTATTAATACTATCTATATTGTTAAATTTGTGATTAAGTCCGTCTGGATGGAGCGTTTTTAAACGCCGAATCCACTTATTTTCATGGCACTCTAAAATCTTTATAATGTTATCTGCTCTATTTCTGTTTATACGATATTTTTATAGATATAATTTATTTAAGTAAATGCTTTGTATTTTTTTAATTAAGCAGTATTAATTACATTTAACGGCGTGAATGTTCGGGAAATTTCGTAGGAAATATACGTTCTCTGACAAGAATCGAACCTGTATTCCTTTACGGAAACCGTCATTTGGTCTAATGTGCTGTACCATTCAGCTACAGAGAAACGTCTGATTAGCAAAGTCCGAATTACTGTTTATAAACATACATCTTCGACGATTTTTCTCGATTGATCATTTCTGCTCACGAAACGTACCTTAACGTAAACAGTGACAACATATTATGAAAATGGTTTTAGTCCAACAATCATTTAATATATTTTCTGTTTATACGTTATTTTTTTAAAAATTTATTTAAGAAAAATGCATTATGTAAAGCATAACTAAAGCTTTTGACAATTGAGTATACGTAGTTATAAATTAAAGCGAGCATTTTGAAGCAACAGAATTTACTATATTGGACTTTGGACTAAAAGCCTGGGTGCATACATGATGCTATCTCGTCTAAAAAGCCACAATTGTCTTGTACAGAAGAAACACGTGTATATACGTTTTCAAAAGAGAGAGAAAGAGGAGAGAGAGAGAGAGTGATATAAGGAGGAAGGGATGGGAGCAAGAAAACAAGTGTGACAAACACAAAAAGTGCGCGTGTCTATATATTATATATTTATCTATCTACATATATGCATAAACATACAGGTGATCAAGTAACTTGCACAAGGCACATTTTGTTCGGTCACTGTACCTCCACTCAAACGGACAGACATTCTTTCCGGCAGAACAAGAGTTTTTTTCCCCCGTCGTCGGTTGCTACCGGCGTCGGCCTCGGTTCTTGCCTTGCAACGCCCGCGATAAGGCTCGGCGCGTCTAAAACGAAAAGGTAAACGGGTTGTCTTATAAGAGTCACCAACGGAACAGGGGCAAACAGGTATGACACATAATTAGATTTCTAAATTTTATCCTGTAAAAACTGTTTTATTTCTCTGTGCGATCTTTTACAACATTAACTTAAGTTTTGTTAAATTCAACCGTCTATTTTATTTTTTCGTGTATTTTTCCAATTTGATACGATACGCGTAAATTTGAATTATAGCGTTCCAAAGTATCAGGTTGTAGCTAACAAAATCTTGTTTACAATACTGATAACATCAAGTTTTTGATAAGAACTGAGAAGAATTTGCAATGTTATTGGTTCTAACCTGGCATTTCGGCTTTAGTCACTTTCTTACCGATGAAACGTAGCTTCCCTGTGCATTTTCTAAAAATACTTTCATGGTAATTGTTCTGATGAATTTAAACGCAGTACTAGATTGGCGGCAAGGTCTCATCACGTTACAGTTGAAATGGCTATATGTAACCGTAAGTTCTATGCTAACAGTTTCTTGCCATTCTAGCTTGTGGAAACCTCTTCTGGCTTCTTCTTTTCCAGTCAACATTGATCTTCAAAAATTTAAATGCAATGTCAATCGTTATCTTCTGTCTTCTTAATTCTTGTATTTTTTTCTATTGTTCCCACTCTTTAATAGTGCTATTTTTCTCATATTCTCGAACAGTCAGTAGCCCTTTGCGTCTTAGTGGCATTATTGCCTTGCTTGTAATGAAATGATTAAAAAAAGGACTTAGACAATTTGGAGTTTGGGATTTACATCTTATTCGAAAATTGTTAATCTTGGTTGAATTTAACAAAACTTATGTAAATAAATTCTTCATATATATATATATATATATATATATATATATATATATATATATATATATATATATATATATATATATAAAGAATTTATTTACATATATTTATTATAAGATTAAATCAAAAACATGTTAACAATAGCTACACAATAGTTTTCATGTTTTAGTACTAGAACTGTACATTTTCAGGTGATAGTAAATGACTGGTGAGTAAAATATTATTTGTAAATTTCAAAAGCAGAATTACCCTTCTTTTTTCGGAAATAGAGTAGAAAAACAACCAATCAAAGTTAAAATAAGGCTTGTGGGTTTACCCTGATTTACCAATTAGTTGTCAGACCTAGGCACATTCAAAATTAACCTAAAAGAGGAAAAAAATGATCATGTTAAAATATGGTCTTAAACATAGATCTAGACAAGATCATAAATGGCAAACAGGAAATAAAGAGAGACTGTAAGCAAGTAACACCCTTGTATTCTAATTATGAAACAAATATATCACGTTCAATTTTAAAGGAAGCTCAGAGGAAGGTAAGGGAAATAATGACATATATCTGATTTTAGCATATTGAAAAGGCTTCTTTAAGAAAACCGGTGAAATGCAACTAAAGTGTTAAAAAAAGTGTAACATTCATATAAGATGTCGATAATACCGGCTAAACAGCAATATATAGCTATATTTAGACCAAATATTCATAGAGGCTGCACCGCATATTACTTACTAAATAAAGTCACATGAAAAGGTACTACCAAATTAAAATTTAAACATATTGTAAGGTGAAAGTTAAACTATGCCTACAATTTACATTTAATTCACTTCCTTAGTTTAATAGAGAATTTTTATCAGCAACACTAATAATTTCTAATTTCTCATGTAAGCATAAGAAGCAAGATTCTTTTAAGGATTTACAAGTTCTAACTTTTAAAAAATTTAACCGTAGGAGTTTTATTAACTTCTTTTAAGTTCCAAAAATATTTGGAAAGAGATGTTATATTTTTAAAAGTGCTATTGGTGAAAGATAGGATATGTTGGTACCATCTAGTTTTAAAAGAATTCTTGGTACATCATACATAAAATTTTTCAACTGTCGGATTTTATCTTGTAGAAATAGTGATTAGGCAAAGAAGAGAGTTGGTCAGATATTTATATTCCAGTGGGCAATCGTTAGAATTTCTGCAATAATATTTGTTGGTATTATCAACATTATTTACCTTGGAATTAACATTGTTACTCTGTTTTTTGTATTTCTTTAAAATTTTATTATTATCGTTTTTTTTATAATTTTTTCTAGATTATAGGTGCAGCTATAGCTTGGCTTTAGTGTATTTCTGTTAAATATTTTACTGAATGGATTATTTCTGTGGAAATACTAATAAATTAAATGGAGAAATTTCTGACCTGAATTAGTACTGATTATTTGATTAAATGGGGATGTGTAGCAAATGATTTTTCTCTTCCTATTCCTTATTCTTCGATCATTACTATCATGTTGTCTATACTTGATTTCTGTTTATTGTAACCACTATTTTTTAAAGCAGTATTATAAAAGCTAATATATTTATAGACAACATCTTTGTCAGAAGAGTTATTGCTTATCCTATACTCCGCAGAAGTGTGTATATCCATATATAACAGATATTCGGGTGAATATATATTGGGTTGACATTGGCATTCATATAAGTTTTGAAGATATCATTAACTCATAATGTCCAGAAAATCAACCTGTTTAATACTAGCAGTGATTTTATCTTTAACATTTAGGCTTTATAATTCACTATAGAGAATTTTTCTTAATTTGCCAACCTTAATTTTAATAGACGTTTTTATTAAAATAAGACCATCGTCTCTATATTATCAGCACTAACATCATCAAAAGCACTTAGGTTATATACAATAAATAAAGCCATCAGTTCAGAAGACACTGCAGAAACTAATGATCCCATACAAAAACTAAAATATCAAAATATTAAAATACACCCATCCGTTCAGAAGACTCTGCACAAACTAATGATCCCGTACAAATACCAAAATACCAAAATATTAAAAAAAACAATCTGTTCAGAAGACTCTACAGAAACAAATGATCCCATACAAATACAAAAATATCAAAATATCAAAATAAACCCATCCATCCAGAAGACTCTGTAGAAACTAAGGATCCCATACAAATACCAAAATATCAAAATATTAAAAGAAACCCATCTGTTCCGAAGACTCTGCAGAAACTAATGATCCCTTACATATACCAAAATATTAAAATAAACCCATCAGTTCCGAAGACTCTGCAAAAAACAATGATCCCATACAAATACTAAAATATTAAAAGGAAACCATCCGTTCAGAAGACACTGTAGAAAACAATGATCCCATACAAATACCAAAATATCAAAATATTAAAATAAACCCATCCGTTCAGAAGACTCTGCAGAAACTAATGATCCCATACAAATACCAAAATACCAAAATAAATTGATTCTTTCAGAAGACTCTGCAGAAACTAATGATCCCTTACAAATGCAAAATATCAAAATATTAAAATTACCCATCCGTCCAGAAGACTCTGTAGAAACTAATGACCACATACAAATACAAAAATATCAAAAGAAACCCATCTGTTCAGAAGACTCTGCAGAAACTAATGATCTCTTACAAATACCAGAATATTAAAATAAACCCATCAGTTCAGAAGACTCTGCAGAAAACAATGATCCCATACAAATAATAAATATCAAAATATCAAAATATAAAATAGAACCAATCCGTTCAGAAGACACTGCAGAAAATAATGATCCCTTACAAATATCAAAATATTAAAATTACCCTCTCCGTTCAGGAGACACTGCAGAAACGAATGATCCCATACAAATACTAAATACCAAAATATTAAAATACACCCATCCGTTCAGAAGACTCTGCAGAAACTAATGATCCCATACAAATACCAAAATACCAAAATATTAAAAAAAACAATCTGTTCAAAAGACTCTAATGACCACATACAAATACAAAAATATCAAAATATCAAAATAAACCCATCCGTCCAGAAGACTCTGTAGAAACAAAGGATCCCATACAAATACCAAAATATCAAAATATTAAAAGAAACCCATCTGTTCCGAAGACTCTGCAGAAACTAATGATCCCAAAATATTAAAATAAACCCATTAGTTCCGAAGACTCTACAGAAAACAATGATATCATACAAATACTAAAATATCAAAATATCAAAATATTAAAAGGAAACCAACCGTTCAGAAGACACTGTAGAAAACAATGATCCCTTACAAATATCAAAATATTAAAATAAACCTATCCGTTCAGAAGACTCTGCAGAAACTAATGATCCCATACAAATACCAAAATATCAAAATATTAAAATACACCCATCCGTTCAGAAGAATCTGCAGAAACTAATGATCCGATACAAATACTAAAATATCAAAATATCAAAATATTAAAATACACCCATCCGTCCAGAAGACTCTGCAGAAACTAATGATCGCATACAAATACCAAAATATTAAAAGAAACCCATCCGTTCAGAAGACTCTGCAGAAACTAATGATCCCATACAAATACCAAAATATAAAAAATATTAAAATAAACCCATCCGTTCAGAAGACTTTCTAGAAAGTAATGATCCCATATAAATACCAAAATATCAAAATATTAAAATACACCCATCCGTTCAGAAGACTCTGCAGAAACTAATGATCCCATACAAATACCAAAATATAAAAAATATTAAAATAAACCCATCCGTTCAGAAGACTTTCTAGAAAGTAATGATCCCATATAAATACCAAAATATCAAAATATTAAAATACACCCATCCGTTCAGAAGACTCTGCAGAAACTAATGATCCCAAACAAATACCAAAATATTACAATAAACACATCCATTCAGAAGACTCTGCAGAAATTAATGATCCCAAAAAATACCAAAATATCAAAAGATTAAAGAAACCCATCAGTTCAGAAGACTCAGCAGAAACTAATGATCCCATACAAATACCAAAATATCAAAATATTAAAAGAATGCAATCCGTTCAGAAGACTCTGCATAAACAAATGATCTCATACAAATACTACATACCAAAATACCAAAATATCAAAATTTTAAAATAAACACATTCGTTCAGAAGACTCTGCAGAAAATAATAATCCCATACAAATAGCAAAATAGCAAAATAATAAAATATTAAAATAAAGCCATCCGTTCAGAAGTCTCTGCAGAAAATAATTATCCCATACAAATATTAAATAAACCCATCCGTTACCAAAATATCGAAATACCAAAATATCGAAATAAACCGATCTGTTCAGAAGACTCTACAGAAACTAATTATCCCTTAGAAATACCAAAATACTAAAATATTAAAATGAACCCATCGGTACAGAAGACTCCGCAGAAACTAATGATCTCATGTAAATACCAAAATATTAAAATAAACCCATCAGCTCAGAAGTCTCTGCAGAAAACAATGATCCCATACAAATACTAAAATATCAAAATAGCAAAATATTAAAATGAACTCAACCGTTGAGAAGACTCTGCAGAAACTAATGATCCCATACAAATACCAAAATATTCAAATAAACCCATCCTTTCAGAAGAATCTGCAGAATTTAATGTTCCCTTAGAAATACCAAAATATCAAAATAGACCCATCCATTCAGAAGAATCTGCAGAAACTAATGATCCCATACAAATACCAAAATACCAAGATATTAAAATAAACCCATCCGTTCAGAAGACTCTGCAGAAAACAATGATCCCATACAGATACCAAAATACCAAGATATTAAAATAAACCCATCCGTTCAGAAGACTCTGCAGAAATTAATGATCTCATACAAATACCAAAATACCAAAATATTAAAATAAACCCATCCATTCAGAAGACTCTGCAGAAACTAATGATCTCATACAAATACCAAAATGATCATCAGAATTGATCTTAACCCACTGTTCATTATTTTGAATAAGAACAGATCGTCTGCATCTTAAAATGTCCAGTCCATCGTTGGAAATATTGGAATATGCTTTGGAAAACTCTAAGCATAAGGTAAAAAGTTCCCTGGAAATTGATGGGTAAAAGACCACGACATCAAAATGGATGAAAGAACATTTCTTCTTCTTATTAATTCCATTGAAATTATTGATGACACATGTGTATTTTCTCAGGTGATAGGAAATCGTCCTAATTTTTATCACTTGTATATCCTTGCTAGAACCGGCTTTAATGCTCCAGTTGCAGAGGTTTGGTGATAGTAGTCGTGGCTCTTAGGGGCACAGTCCTATAGCTATGGGAAACTCGGATGAGCTCCACCACGGAATATGTGATCGAGCGGTGCTATATCGTGTCTAATTCGTTACCTCTTTGTCACCGAAAAGCGTTGGAAGAGTTGGCATGACGTTTGTCTCATATCGTAACCGTCCGGGATTCAATTCTCGGTAGTCCACTTCTAAATCACTTTAGCCGCATTTCACCGGTTTTCTTAGGGAAGCCTTTTCAATATGCTAGAATCAGATATATGTCATTATTGACGTCCCCTTCTCCTTCACTCCCTTTAAGTAGTGAACGTGATATACTTGTTTCATAATTAGGATAAAAGGTTGTTACTTGCTTACAGTCTGTATCAATTTCCTGTTTGCCATTCATGAACTTATCTAGGTCTATGTTTCAGACTAGATTTTACCATGATCAATCTTTCTTTTTTTAGGTTAATTTTGAATGTGCCTCTGTCTGACACCTAATTGGTTGAACAGGGTAAACCCACAAGCCTTATTTGAACTTTGATTGGTTGTTGTTGTTCCCTTCTCTTTCTGAAAAAAGAAGGGTAATAATATTTTACTTACCAGTCATTTACCATCGCCTTAGGAAGTACAGTTGTAGTAGTGAAACGTGAAAGCTATTGTGTAGCGATTTTAACATGTTTCTGTTTT
Source organism: Acanthosepion esculentum (assembly GCA_964036315.1). NCBI lineage: Eukaryota > Metazoa > Mollusca > Cephalopoda > Sepiida > Sepiidae > Acanthosepion > Acanthosepion esculentum. The sequence goes on along the minus strand of OZ038495.1, from coordinate 101,822,800 downwards.
AATCTTATAATAAATAATATTGAGCTCTACTATTTACTAAGCCCTTTTTTTAAATTAAATATTGCAGACAATGGAATTAAACTCCATTTGTTCTTATCCCATACTTGGCTATATATATATATATATATATATATATATATATATATATATATATATATGTAAAAGTGGGCATTGAAGTCAACACTCAGAGGTGACAGACTGTTTCATGCTAAACGCAATCATCAGATGGTCTGATGATTGCGTTTAGCCTGAAACATTCTGTCGACTTTATGGGTTGACTTCATATTTTTTCTAACTGTTTCACCTCCAAGCAAGGCGGGAAGCCACTAGCATGCAAGGGGTTACAGAGAGTTGGAGCGAGAGCAGATAGGAGTGATAGAGGAAAGGATGAGTTGAAGGATAGTGGATAGATCAGAGTATCTGGAGACGTCGATTGACATTACATTTGAATAGTTGGAGATTATAGCTATCAGGGAAACAAGAAAAGGGGAGGGAGTTCCACAAGCGAGGGGTGTGAGGCATGAAGCTATTGGAGTATAAAAGACGGTTAAATTTAACAGTTTCGTCAGTAAACGGGTGAGAGCGAGATGCCAGCCTAGTTGAACGCTGAAGTCGTGGAACCAGCGAAAACAGCTCCTCAAAGCAGTTACCGTGAAAGTATTCGTAAAAAAAACAGAGGGAGGCGACGGCACGTCTGTGAGAGAGCGACTGCAGACGAGATGCCAGATCAGGGCCAATTACATTGCATATCCGTCTCTGGATTTTATCAAGAACCTTGAGACAAACAGAAGGGGCTCCAGACCACATATGGCAGCAATACTCCATGCAAGGACGAATATAGATATCAAAAGTATTATCCCAAGCATATTTGGGAATTTTGATCTCATTGTTTTGTCGTTCCAATTAACGTCTTTTCGCCGCGGTACATTTTCGTAAAATGAAATAAAACCTTTTGAATAGGTAACAAATGCTGCTTTTTCACAACAATCGTCACGGGTGATGAAAAATGAATTTATGAAATTTTACAACTAGAAAAATCATGAAAGATCCAGAACATTGCAATTTAACTGGGATTGACTAGGACAGTGGATTTTGTTTGGTTTGAAAGAGGATAAATATCATAGGATCTCTGCAGGGTGTGATTGATAAATTTTCATCTAAATGATGCAAAGATGATAATAATACTGACAATAGATATATTTACCAAAATTACACAAAAGCATCTTGAAAACCTAAAGAGTAAATCTATTCAATAAAATCGCTATTGGCTTCAACCACGGCCTCCTGTCGACTTCGGAATCCCAAGCAACTCTTCCGGACGGTTTTCTTGTTGATGAATGCTGCCATAATCCTTGCCTTCAGTTCATCTTTGGTATTGCAAGGAGTTTTGTTGGTCCCCAGTTCAACTGCTCCCCATATATAATAATCAAGGGGGTTGCAATCTGGGGAGTTAGGTGGACAAATGTAAGGGTTATGTGGTCACAAAAATGTTAATGAATGAGTTCTCTTGCTTGTGTGGCATGGTACAGAGTCCTATTGCCAGATATAGGGTCTTCCAGCAGCCACCTTCTTGGCCCAGGACAGCACTGCCTCCTCAAAGCACTTGATGTAGGCATCCGTGTTAAGTCTGAAGCTCTGTATGAAAACGAATGTCGGCATAACGTCGCCCTCACTAGTGATCACTCAAACCACATTCGTAATCACTATTAGACTCCTCCAAATCTTTCCGAATCTTCTGCACTGTTCTCAGATTAACACCCAAACACCCTGAAATGTTCGTATTGGAGCTTTCGGTGTGAGTGGCAAGCAGTACGGCACGTCTCTTCTAAATTTCAGGGGAATTGGCGAAGATGTTGATTAGTACCTTTCCCAAGAGTATTTGCGCTTAATTGAATATAATGAACCCGACTGAAATTGGAACTCACTTCTCCATTTTCCAATTCCGAGCCATTCTTCATGAAACCACCTGCACATCCACGCTTAGAGCACCTGGTATTCCCAAGGGGTCACCCATTTAGCTATTGAACAGGATCGACGCTGCTTAACATAGGTGATCGTACGAGGACTGGTGTTTCAACGTAATTTAGGCATAACCCTCCAGACATTATTTTTGCAGTAAGGTTCACCCTGTACAAGTCTCGGGGAGGGGGGTCACTCGAGGTAGAAGGCTAGATTGCTGGTATTTTTACTATAAAAATGTATTTTTATAATTTCCCAGTGTTTTCATCTTTAGGGGTTCACTATTTGCCCATAGCTGGGACCCTAACAGGTACTACTACCCCAGGTCAGGGTGGACTTGAGAACAATAATTAAAAGGTAGTTCCATGCTTCATAAATAATCTCCAATCTCCCAATCATAGGCGTTACTGCTGGATATTGTTTACCTTATACCCAAGACGAAAGGGTAAAAAGGTTGAGAAATGTTGCTATAAATAAATATATATATACTGAATATCCACTGTATGTGTTATGTTTTGTTATAAACAATTCTATGGCTTTGTTTAGTGGCATACCAACATCTCCATGGGCTATTTTAATTTTTAATTAATTTTAATTAATTTTTAATTTTTTTGACAATGTATGCCAGGTTTTCAATTTTACTATAAAATATCGATTGTCATTTTGAAATAAAAATGTATTTTTGGAATCTTTAATATAAAAAATGAATTTTTATACCTTCCAAGTACTATGATTTCTGTTCTGGGTGGGTTCACTATTTACCCGTAGCTGCGACCCAAACAGTCGCTACTACCCCGGGTCAGAGTGAACGTGGGAACAACAGCAATTAATAGGTAGGTTCCATGCTTCTTAAAACCTCCAATCTCCCGATCAGAAGCCTTACTGCCAGATGTAGTTTATCGTCATACCGAGGACTACCCAGGACTGAGGAGGTGTAATCGGAGTATTTTACGGCTCCAACCGACAGTGTGAACTTTTCTAAGGATATTTACGTGAAAGCGAGCGCAAAGGTCTCGGCTGGAATTTGAACTCGACACGCCAACCCCTACTTTCTGCGCTAATGAGCGTAACGTGCACAGCCACCTTTATCGCTTCGAGGAAAAAATCGCTGTTTAAGATAATTATAAAAAGTGGATTGCTTCCGAATAAAGAGCTTTCTGATGAACGTGGAGATGGAAATCATTTCGATCTGGCCAACCCACATAACATTGTTATAAGAAATTGAATTCTTTGGGTAAATGAACAATTTTATTAATCTATAGCAAACAACGTCTAGTGAAAAAACATGTTTATTTTGTCTTCTCGCTTAGCGAATCAAGACGGGATCGTCAATTCGATCCTCATGATAACAACTATTTTTTTAATAGACAATAAAAACAACCGTGGCAGGCACATTCGATTTGATATGATTTATTTGATCAAATTGACAGTGGAATCAAGATGAACCGACAACGCAATTCCTGCTTATAAAGAAGGTTCAAATAGATTTAACCGTTTTCTTTTGATTTTTTTAAACGTTTTTGTGGCGGTATATATTGATTGGGAAAGTAGCAATTCTTTCAGGGAGGGTGACATTGGAAGGAAACCGGGGCGTAGATTTATATTCTAATATAATTCGATAGCAGCACTAATGGAACAGTAAACTAGTAGAAGGGGCATAGCTTATCGATCCTGTTGTAAGAAATACATTAGATAATAATCGAATAAAGCTGAACATCGGCTCTAATTCACGAGTGGTTTTTACCCAGCTCTATGGTAAAAGCATCATTTTATATTATATATAGACGAGATTTGGCATCATACGAGGGTCATTCAATGAATAAGGTGAATTTTTCGGTATAAGGACTTCTAATACAGATAGAAGCTTACTCTTTTTTATTTTTTTTATTACTTCTTTTTCACATGGATTTAATTTCTTTTGCAGATTAAAAAAAAACTTTGAGAGTTTTGGCGATTAACAAAGATGGCAGACCAAGAAGCATGCTCCAGGATTGAACAGCGGTCAGTTATCAAGTTTTTGGTTGCTGAAGGGTGCAAACCAGTTGAAATTCATAGGAGAATGTCAACTGTGTATGGTGCCACATGCTTCAGCCAAAAAAATGTCTACAAGTGGGCTATGCTCATATGTTGTGTCCATGTTATTCTCATTATCCTTCTGTAGAACCCTACTTCTTTTGCCTGAAGTCTATTCTTCATCTGTGGTGAGATTGTTCAGCTTTCACTGTCATATAGGAGGACCGTATTACACAACTGTTCACTACTCTTTTCTTTGTTTCAAATGAAATTTCCCTGTTTCTTAATACTTTGCTTAGGGTTTCGAAGGCATCTTTCACTATCCCAATATGTCTTCGGATTTTAGTGTCGTATTTCTCATCCAATGTTAAAACACTTCATAGATATTTAACATTTTGTATTTGCTTCATGAAAAGTTTTATACATGATGACTTACAGACTAGAAGGAAGGGCAGAAGGAAATTTTTCGAATATTTACTAAAAAGAGTGAATGGAATAAAGATATGCCGGGTGGATTTTAAAAAAAAAGACGGAAAAGCGTAAAAATAAAAAATATAAGCGTCTCTACCCATCTATATGAAACTCAAAGGTAGATAAATGTTTGCCTTAGCAAATTATACATACATATATTTATATATAAATGAATTGGACAAAGTCCGACAAATATTTTAAGACATTTTTATGTCTATACGTTCTTTTTATACATACAAATATTTAAGTAAATGCTCTGTTTATAATAAACAGTATTAACAACATTTACCGGCCTGAATGTCCGAAAAATTTTCGTAGAAAATATTCGTCCTCCGACAGGAATCGAACCTGTATCCTATACGGAACCGTCATATAGCCTGACGTGCTTTTACTGATTGAGCCACAGAGGAGCGTTCCGGTTAGCAAGGACGATTTTACTGTTTTTAAACTAAAATTCTCCATGATTTTCTCTCATACATTCATATCTGCTCGATGCGTATCCAAATGTAAACAAATGACGTCACACATTATGAAATGGACAAAGTCCGACAATTATTTTAAAACATTTTTATGTTTATATGTTCTTTTTATAGATACAAATATTTAAGTAAATGCTTTGTTTATAATAAACAGTATTAACAACGTTTACCGGCTTGAATGTCCGAGAAATCTTCAGAGCAGATATGAATGTATGAGAGAGAATCGTGGAGAATTGTAGTTTAAAAACAGTAAAATCGACTCCTCTGTGGCTCAATCGGTAAAAGCAGGTCAGGCTATATGACGGTTCCGTATAGGATACAGGTTCGATTCCAGTTGTTAGACGCATATTTTCTATGAAAATTTCTCGGACATTCAGGCCGGTAAATGTTGTTTAAAAATGTCTTAATATAAATGAATATATGAGCACTTTATCCCATAAATATAGCACACCTTAAAACTATATTTCTTCATTCATATATATATATATATATATATATATATATATATATATATATATATATATATATATATATATATATATATATATATATATATATATATTGAGAATGTTCATGAATATTCATCAGGTGGGGGAAAGGTCAGTCATGTGTAGGACACAAAATGCCATAGTTCATTGTCTGGTAAGACAAAAGTAAGCGAGTAATATTCAAGAGATTTTGTTTTTTTAATAAATGAATATAGTTTAAATTTTGATCAGATTGTAATGGTGTGGGATGGCCGAATGTGCTGGGTATCTTCAAATAAATTTAACCGTTTTCTTTTGATTTTTTTAAAACATTTTTGTGGTGGTGTATATTGATTGGGAAAGTAGCAATTCTTTCATTGGAAGGAAACCAGGGCGTAGATTTATATTCTGATATAGTTCGATAGCAGCACTAACAAGAATCTTTCTCCTGAGTAAATTACATTTTTTCTTTATAAGTATGACATCTTTTAGATCAAAATGGTGGCTAAATTTATTTCTGTGCATGACTAAATTTATTTCAGTATATCCTACATTTGCCCCCAGAGGACGAAATATATATATATATATATATATATAAACACCAATGAAGTCGTGACAAAAATGAAATAATTAACTAATTCTGTTGCAATCAAATGCAACGTATGCTATAAAGTTGGAAAAAATCATGAAAAACATTATAGCCTTACATGGCTTGTTGTTAAAACATATAATTAACTACATACACTTCTATCTATCTATCTATCTATCTATCTATCTATCTATCTATCTATCTATCTATCTATCTATCTATCTATTTCAGTCTGTTCATATCTATCTATCTATCTATCTATCTATCTATCCCAGTCTGTTCCTATCTATCTATCTATCTATCTATCTATCTATCTATCTATCTATCTATCTATCTATCTCAGTCCGTTCATATCTATCTATCTATCTATCTATCTATCTATCTATCTATTTCAGTCTGTTCATATCTATCTATCTATCTATCTATCTATCTATCTATCTATCTATTTCAGTCTGTTCATATCTATCTATCTATCTATCTATCTAAGTCTATTTATATCTCTCTGAACATCACAAACTTCATATCTTTTTATCTATCTCTGTCCATTCAGATCTATCTATCTATCTATCTATCTATCTATCTATCTATCTATCTATCTATCTATCTATCTATCTATCTATCTATCTATCTATCTCAGTTTGTTCACTATCTATCTATCTATCTATCTATCTATCTATCTATCTATCTATCTCAGGTTGTTCATTATCTATCTATCCATCTATCTATCTATCTATCTATCTATCTATCTATCTATCTATCTATGTGTATGTGTGTGTGTGTGTGTGTGTGTGTGTGTTCATAATGATGCTAATATGTAATAAAACAAGGGTGATTAATGATACTCGTTCACGCGTTTCGTTCTTTGAGACTTCATTAGACTAAGTTTATGTCTACGTTGATGCGACTACACATGCACACGAACGAGAGACTCAGAGTGTGCAAACCCCAGTTTGATTGACATGAAGAGGAGACATACATCTTCACCCTCTCTAACTTGCTGACTTCCTGTCCTCTAGTAAGAAGGTACCTATATATTTGTTATACTTTATTTATATAAATACAAATATTTAAGTAATAAATAACGCGTAACAATGAAATATGTTAAAATAATTGTCGTACTTAGTTCATTTAATTATATATATATATATATATATATATATATATATATATATACCGGGTGTAACGGCAAAATTGTCCAAATCGTGTAACTACATAATTATCCATCCCGCAAAATGTGTAATATCTAAAAAATCACTAAACTAATTTCCATGTTTTCAGATAAGACGTTTAGCTATCTTGGTACCATTTTGTAAGAATCACTGAAAAACCCTTTGAGTTATTCAGCTAAAAAGAGAGCAGGCTAAAACTGTTTTGTATCAGATCCACTGCCTTCCCAACTGAGCAATGGTGAGAGGAAAAAGATCATTCAGGCCTTCAGTAATACTACCAACATTCATACTCTGGCATTACATATTCAAAGTCTATTCAAGAATCAAGAGAATGGTGAATAAGTTAAAAAAAGAGGAAATGGAGCAGGAGGTACCAACAGGAAGAGAGATCATCATTTCAACTTGAAGTTAAAGAGATCAATTAGAAGAGATTCAACTCAATTCATAAGACATTTGGCACGTGCAAGAGGAGTTTCAGATATGACAGTCCAAAGATCAGTGAAAAAAGACTTGATAATGAAATCATACGTGAAACGTGTGAGACACCTAATTACGCCTGAACAGGAAGTCAGAAGTTTCACTTTTGTTTATGATCGATTTCATCAGGACATTTCTGTTAAT
>OZ038495.1:101772532-101807532 GCA_964036315.1 Acanthosepion esculentum | reverse complement strand
GACTCTGCACCATGCCACATAAGCAGGAGAACCCAGTCATTGCTGTCAGTCAAATTCTGCGACCACATCCCACCTTACGTCTGGCCACCTAACTCCCCAGATTACAACCCCCTTGGGGGGCAGTTGAGCAAGAGACCAATAAAACTCCTTGTAAAGCCAAAGATGAAGGCAAGGATTATGGCAACATTTATCAACTTAAACAAGGAGACCGTCCAGAAGAGATTCAGGAGATTCTGAACTTGTCTGGAGGATGTGCTTGAAACCAATAACGATTTTATAGAATAAATTTTCTCTTTAGTATTTCAAGATATTTTGTGTAATTTTGGTAAATATATCTGTTAAAATGAAATGTCAGTGTTATTTACATTTTTGCGTAATTTAGGCGACAATTCTGTTACAATTAGATGCCAGTGTTATCTTCATTTTCACGTCATTTAGACGACAATTTACTCATCGCAGCCTGTCTATCTGTTAAAATGTGATGTCAGTGTTATTTTCATTTTTACGTCATTTAGACGACAATTTACCCATCGCAGCCTGCCTATCTGTTAAAACGAGATGTCAGTGTTATTTTCATTTTTACGTCATTTAGACGACAATTTACCCATCGCAGCCTGTCTATCTGTTAAAATGAGATGTCAGTGTTATTTTCATTTTTACGTCATTTAGACGACAATTTACCCATCGCAGCCTGTCTATCTGTTAAAATGAGATGTCAGTGTTATTTCCATTTTTACGTCATTTATACGACAATTTACCCATCGCAGCCTGTCTATCTGTTAAAATGAGATGTCAGTGTTATTTCCATGTTTTGCGTCATTTAGACGACAATTTATCCATCGTACACTTTAGTAGTTTACAACAAATTACAATACCCCAAATATACATCGGGATAAAATACCAACTCTATTCAATTTATAAGAACTATTATGTAAACTGAGCACTACTTGCAAAGATGAAGACCTCATAATGTGGTGGATTCCCCACTACATCGGTGTCGAAGGTAAAGAAAACCTATTAACCAAACCAGCTTTTGATTTACAAACTGATTTTAAGGAGGTAATTACGTATATTCAGCCCAAGGAAATCTCGAAAGGAAGACGTAGTGTTGGTCCGTTTATCCATTGGACACACGAGAATACCCGACTCGTACTCGCTAACGAAGGAACATTAGCCAGTATGCTAAGCATGTGAAACGACATACACTATTAAACATATATTAACCGAGTGCTTAGATCTTGCTCTCTAAAGACAGAAATACTATAATATAAACAACATATATTTCTTCGGAAATCAAAAATCGATGGCATAATATTATTTCTTTCAACAGTGGGCCTCTACCAAAAATATGACTCAAATAAGAATGTCACTAAAACCAACTTCTCTACAAACTGTATATCTGAAAAGAATACATCAATGAAACCAGACTCTTGACAAAGCCTCTTTAAAAAATACGTCAATGAAACCTGATCCCCTACAAACTGATTTCTTACAAAGAATACATTATTCAGACAAATCTATTCTAAAAATCTTGGCATTAAATAGTCTATTCTAAAAATCTTGTCGGCAGTAAATATCCATTGAGGTTGATATACCGTAAAACAAAACAAACTATCCATACAAAAAATACATCAATGGAACTTGATCTACAAACTGATTTCTCATAAATAATACATATTCTATTCATACGAATCTATTCTAAAACCTTGTCGGTATTAAATAATCCATTGAGGTTAATATACCGTAGAAGAAAATAACATTAAACTCTGGCCATACATTTATTGATCCACCTTCACGATGAGAAGAAATTTGTCGTAGTGTTTGATTTTGTGACACTCGGCAGTCAAACATCAAGAGGTCTGTGCGCTGTGGGGGATCATCTGCTTGAAATATAGGGGGTGGGTTTGATAATATGACAGATACTTACGTCACCGTTCATGAAGCAGTAGAGAATCGATACCAAGAGACCCTGAAAGATTAGAATAAAAGAAATGAGAAACATATATTAAAACACACACACACACACACACACACACACACACACACACACACACACACACACACACACACACACACACACACACGATAATTACAGGCATATCATGTTGAAACACCGAAGTTAAGCAACATCGAAACTAGTCAATACCTAGATGGGTGACCGGTTGGGAATACCAGGGACTGTAACCATGGATGTGCGGATGGTGTAATGTATAACGGCTAGGAATTGTTAATCAGAGAGCGAAGTTCAAATTGCAGTAGAGTTCGTTATATTCACTTACGCGCAAATACTCTTAGGAAAGGTATGAATCCGCCTCTTCTTCTTCCCCTCGCTATGGGTTAATTAGTAAGACTTTTATCCCTAAACCATTATTATCTCAAAAAATTCTTACAATCCTAAAAAATATTTTCTGGCTTTAATTAACCTGCAAAATGCTGATACGCCGTAGAAAATAAATAAATAAATCAATCAATGAAATGCTAATTAATACACAGGCATGTCTTTTAGATTTATTTACATTCCCTGGAATATAAAAATATATGGAAACTACAGTGGCTACAAAGAGAGGGATCAGTTTATATATTGATTTTAATATAGAATTGATCCCCCACTTTATATTCATTTAATTTCTTGTTTGTTTATCAAATTCTGATTACATATGAACCCACCTCTTCTCCCCTCAGCTGAGGGTTAATTAGTAAGACTTGTATCAATAAACCATTTTTATCGCAAAAAAAATTCTTACAATCTGAAAATATTTTCTGGCTTTAAATAACCTACAAAGGGTTGATAAGCCATAAAAAAACAAATTAATCGATAAATTAACAGTGACCCTCTCTTTTGAATGACTCTTTCGTATAAAGGGGAACACATTTGTCTATGCGAACCCTTTTGGTGTATATATGATTGCAGCTCTGTGGACGAGTTGGGGTTTTCCTGGGTTCAAGCATAGGCTCTAAGGAGGCCAATGTCAGTCTCACTACGGCAGAACATTGAATTAACATCTGCGTGGCCGAGACTGATTGATTTTTTACGGTTTATCAACTCTTTGCAGATTATGTAAAGCCAGAAAATACTTTGTATGAACCTTTTTGGAGATGATGATTTACTGATAGGTCCTACTAATTAACCCATAGCTGGGGAGGGTGGAAGACACGGATTCATCGTTTTCCCAAGAGTATTTGCGGGTACGTGAATATAATGAACCCAACTTGAATTGGAACTCGGCTCACCGATTTTTAATTCCGTGGCGTTAATAACTGTTATGGGTCAGTTAGACGGATTTGTATCAGTCAATCATGATTATCTCCAACAAATGTAATCTAAAAATATTTTCTGGCTTTAAATAACCTACAAAAGGTTGATAAGCCGTAAAAAAGCAAATAATTCAATCAGACACACACGCACACATATACAAAAAAAAGCAGACGCACATACATTTATGTATTGTTGTATCCTCTTACGCACACAGGCGTAGTTTATTGGGAATCAACTCCAAAATGAAACTTTTCTTTCTCTGTCTTAGTCATCTTTTTTGGTCTCCTTCAGTATGGCTGATGCTAACCTCCAGGAGAAAGACTCATTGCATCTTCTCGATCTCACGTTTTCTACTGACATAAAGTAGTAGGCATTCGTTTATCTCGTGAGCTTTTATTAGATTTAATCACCATAATCGCACTCGTGTTCCGTAGTCTGCGAATGAATCTGCGATTGGACAACACCTTTTGAAGAATGAGCGATGCTTTTGCAAATTTTCTATCAACTCATTCTCTGTTTTGTATTAGACTATTTCCAAAGACCATTTGCAAGCTGTATGTATTAAATTACAGCAATCGTCTTTGTGTAAGCAGAAGGAGAATTCTTTTCGGTCAGTTCATTTATTTGGAGGATCGTGAGGATTAATTTCTTTCAGATTTTACACTCATGCTAGTGTATTTACAACTTTTGAATTTCCGTATATTTTAATCGTTAATTTACATGTTTTAGACGCACTCCAAATCTTCCTCCATACTTGTTGTGGTGTTCTCCATCTAAGCATCTAAGAGTCTATGTTAGACTCTTCCGCCTACTATAAGTTTAGTAGGAGAGAAGGAACAGTGAACAGTGAATAGATTGTTCAACTGTCGAACTCTCTGCCTTGAGCAGAGGTGAACCCGGGCGAGACTTTGCCGAAGGGCAAAGTTTCGTCCGGGGAGGAAGCCAATTGGCAGAAATTCTAAACGAAGTTGCAAGAAGCTCGAATTGACAAATAATGAACGTAGTGCTGTGTTGCAAGCACTGCTGGAAAGATCCACAGATCGTGTCCTGAAGCGTGGTGCAATAAACAGGTTGCAGATGAATTAAACGTAGCTGCAGAACGTCTGGGTTTGCAAATTGAATTAGTTTGCCATCCTCCAAATAGTCCTGATCTCAATGTCCTTGATCTGGGTTATTTTAATGCAATTCAATCAATTGAGCACCAGCAAGCTCCAAATAATGTTGGCCAGCTCATTGAAGCAGTGGAAGAAAGCTTCAATAAACTTCAGAAGTCGAAGCTTAACAATACTTTTCTAAGTTTGCTGTTAGCAATAGAACAAGTTATTTTAGTTGACAGCGATAACAACTATAAACTCCGGCACATGTCTAAAGAGAAGCTTGAAAGAAAAACTTGAAGTATTCATTTCTATTTCTGACGAGTTGCAACAAAAACTGCTTTTGTTAAAGTAAACCTTTCCCAGTTATTTTTGTTATTAATTTAACTGTTTATGTATATCAATTTCGATATATTTCACACTTATTTATATGACAATTCACTAATATTACTCATTTACTGTTGAGTATGGGAATAAATGATATTTTTTGTTCTTTTTGGTGTTTTTTTTATCTACTGGAACAATTATTTTGGAACAACATGAAAATTTCTTTGGTACAACTATTTTTGAACGGAGAGAGTACTATATAAAAGTGCATAAAGCAAGCAAATAAAAATGTCAAAAATGAATTAATTTTAGAAAGAGATAACAAAGACAAAAAATGAAAATATAAATCCTGATTTTAAATCGGAGATTAGGAAGTCATTATTTAACATCTAATAAAATAATTTATACTGCCTTTTTGACAGGACTAACACCTAAACTATCAAGTGATAAAAAATGAACGAAAGAACATAGTGTAAAGCTGGTGAATACACTACACAGACATGACAAAATTGAATAGACACCAAGATCAATTTTATTTCTGATTTTTTTAATAACCAAGATAAATTAACTTAGATTATTTGATTAAAATTGCTTATAACAATACTGGAACATGCCACGAACCAAAGGAGCATCAGCCCTATCCGAATTCCAACGAGGACGTATCGTGGGATAATATGAAGGTGGTCTTAGTCAAAGAAAAATATCTGAAAATCTTGCAATACCCCTTTCTACAGTTAATAGAGTGATCGTACAATTCACCAGAGAGGGCAAGAAGTGCACAAAACCAGAGCTTGTGGAGAGTGAAGGAAACATTAATTCAACCAAATATGTTTCTATATTAAAGAAAGGGCTCCTTCCAATATTCTCAAGTAGTAGAATGAGCAAAGTTGACTCCCTAATTATGGAAGATGGAGCTCCATGTCACACTGCTCAAGCAACGCAACATTGGTTGAGAGAAAATGGGATCAATAAACTTCCATGGCCAAGTCAGTCCCTGGATATTAACCCTATTGAACACCTTTGGGGAATATTAGATCGAAAACTCCGCAAAAAGTACAGGAAGCCATCTTCTAAGCACGGACTTTTAGGATTATTGCGTGAAACATGGCAAGAAATCCCTCAAGATGATATTCGTGAACTCATCGGTAGCATGCCTAGAAGGGGCCTTGCATTAAAAAAAGCAAAAGGGATGTCATCCAAGTATTAGTTATTAAATTTATGACCATTTATAATTACTTCATTTGTATAAATTACTTGTTTAATAAAATAAACGGTTTCTGCGAGCGTCTATTCAATTCTGTCATGTCTGTGTACTGTTCGATAAAAGTGACTCACCTGATTTGTTTTTACTAAATGTTCTCGTCTCCAATGAAACGAAAGTTGAGCTAAATTCAAAGGATAAGCGATCTAAAATCCGAAGAAGAAGCTTTGAAAGCTTTTTGAATTTAGCAGCAAGTACTGTCAAACATCCGTTCAGTATAATGTTCTGGGGATGCTTTTCTTTTCATGGAACTGGTTTCTTAAAACCTATTGAAAAGACCCCCAGGAGCGAGCAGTACAAGAGAATTTTAGAGTCTTGTCTGCTCCCTTCTGCTGAAAGGGTGCAAATCGACCCCACCAAGCTCATTTTTATGCAGGATAATGCTCCCTGTCACAAATCAAAATTGATGAAGGCATACTTTGATGAGAAGCAGGTGAGTGTTATGACATGACCGCCCCAATCTCCTGACCTCAATCCCATAGAAAACTTATGAAGCATTATAAAGTACAGGCTGTCGAGAAAGCAGTTTAGCAACAAAGAGGATTTGATTGTGAATTTCATATCCGAATGGAATTCAATGCTTGGAGATGAGATTTGCCAGAACCTAATCAAGTCAATACCAAAAGGGTTGAAAGGGTTATTCAAAATAAAGGAGGACCCATAGATTATTAAATATTTCGAACTATATTACCTATTATGAATAAATTATACCTCTATTATTCTTTATTTAAAGCTGTTCGGTTATGTTTCTATTGATTACTAGTTGCAGGAAATAAGTGAGTCACTTTTTGTTGCACAGAGTTTTTCTCTAAATCTCATTTATATCCCAAATTATAATTATCAATAGAATACCTTAGAGTTTTTTTACAAGGGGTCTTTATATTAGTAAGATTAAAAATTAGTTTGACCCCAAAAAGAATAGGCGAAAATATTTTTAAGTGAAAAAATCAGGTGAGTCACTTTTATCGAACAGCACTGAATAATTTTAGGTAAGCAAAAACAGAAAGTAAAAACAAGACAAACGATCTTCAGGTTAGTCGTCTAACACGAGGAAGAAAGATTATATTGAATCAGTTGCTAGGTTTGCTGCCAGGAAATTTGGTTCATTGTGTGCTGCAAAATAATTTTCTCGCCAGGAACCTTGTTCGTTTATAAACGTGCCATTCGGCTGTGTATCGAATATTGCTGTTATATCTGGTTTGGATATCGACAAAATCCAAAGAAGACTCTGTAATGTTATTGGTCTCATACACTGTGGTATTATAGGGAACATATTATAGGTGTCATAGGTATTATATAGGTATTATAGGGAACAAATATTTGGATATGTTTCCATACACTATGCTATTATAGGGAAAATGAAATAAAATCAAATAATATAATAATAATAATAACGAATCAAAAAAATAAATTTCCTATCGTGATGAGAGCGAGGGAAGGAAATATTTATTTCCCTAAATTCATTTAGTAAAAAAAATGTGCTTCTTCGAACCTGTAACTCCAATGGCGGCAGCTATCATCTGGCATCTCAACTTCCGTTACTTACCCAACGCTGTAACTATTTTCATGGGATTGTTCTAAAGACACCTCACCTTAATATCACGACTGCATGAATTCAAGCGTACGACTAGATTGGCAGCTAGGTCTCGTCGTTTTACTGTTGAAATTGCTAGATGTAACCGTTTTATTCTTATGGTTTATTTCTCGTACTTCTTGCTCGTGGAATCCACTTCCGGTTTTTTGCTTCCCTGCCACCTACGATCTTCAAAAATTTGAATGCGACGTCATTTTCTGTTGAAGTAGAAGAGACGGCTGCATTTAACCTTTTCGACAGTGAAAAGGTGGGACCGAGATGCCACCCTAGTAGCACGCTTAAATTCATGCAGTTGGGGTATCAGCGAAAATAGCAGCCATGCTTTATCAGACAAGAATGGCCTATTGTTGTCATATCTGGCACGGTGCTACTTAATTCTCAGCTTTGACAGAGTTAAAAAGCACTTATGTCGTATTGTGGATGATAAATTATTCTCAACAATGTAACCCTTATCCCACAGATGAAACGTGGCCAGCTGATCACTACCATATCGCTATTACTATGACAGAAATTCGGACTAGTTACACCCTTGTACAAATTGATTGAAACAACCGCTTTAGTCTCTATATTTCCCCAGATTAGGTCATTTGCAGTCGTGTGCAGTAATATGAATCTATTTTGGGAGGTGTAAGATGAAATGTTTTGGTTTTAAAAAATATTGCGTCATCCGTGATTGCATCAGATTTTTAAATATTGTCTCGACTGTCGATTAGTTGTCTTACGACCATTGTCTGCAATGGACGTTACTTCAAGGAAGCGTACGAAAATTGTAACCCTGCACGAACACAGTGGCAAGCTTTACGGTGAGCAAATTAAAGTATTATAGATTGGTCTGGAAATTCTCCTGATTTAAATGCAATGGAGAATCTGTGGTCAATCTGCAAGGAACGACTTCGTGGAATGGACATACGAAGTACTAATATGTGCACTTGGTAATGTTTCATTGAAAAAAAAGGAAATAATAACGGAATTATTCGTTTTGTTTCAATTAATTTGCACAAGGTTGTAGATTCCTTAGTACCATCAGCTCAGACCTCCACATCTAGGAGTTCCCACCAGGCCGTATTCACGGTGGTAAAACTCCTATTCTCTTCTGTTCCTTTGATAAAAAGCAAGTCCCGCTATGTTTCTTCCCCAGAACTGTTACTTTGTGAGACAGACTCCCGTGACGATGCTTCCCTGACAAGTCTTTAAGTCCAGAGTCAACCGATATCTATCCTACCCATCCTCATAATATTCTCTTACTTCTCCACTGTTTCATCAAGATACTCAGTTGTAATAATATAACCGATACATAAACCTATTCCACATACAGTCCACCTACTTTTGGACCACCCTATATATATATATATATATATATATATATATATATATATATAGGGTGTATCAAAAATATTTAGTAGTTTTGGACCACCCTGTATATATATATATATATATATATATATATATATATAATGTACATTTATAAATATTATATACATTACGTGTTTTAGGAGCTCAAAAATAACGGCTTTTTAAATAGATAAATAAACTAGACAGCAAGAAAAAATACTCCCTCTGTTCCGAAATAGTTGTTTCACAGCCGGAAATCTCATGTGGAATACACTAATTCTTTGTCGAATTGTTTGCCGTTTACATTAACAGGTTAGCATTGATGTTCCTCAAGTATTTATATTAGCTTATTCAGGTAGAATAATTTGAAGCGCAAATTATATCACTTTTTCACCACATTAAAATTGTATTTTTTTTTAGACTACCCGCTGGCAAGAGATTATGATGGGAGAAGAGAAGCCAATTGGCAGAAATGCTAAACGAAATTGCAAGAAGCACGGATTGACAAATAATGAACGTAGTGCTGTGTTGCAAGCACTGCTGGAAAGATCCACAGATCGTGTCCTGAAGCGTGGTGCAATAAAACAGGTTGCAGATGAATTAAACGTAGCTGCAGAACGTCTGGGTTTGGAAATTGAATTAGTTTGCCAGCCTCCAAATAGTCCTGATCTCACTGTTGTATACTCCCTATCACCTGGAGAGAAATTTTGGTTGACGGCGTCGACTCCATAACGAAGCTGCATTCTTCTCTCTCGGCCGTCTTCGCCCGGTCGGGTGTCTAAATGTTTTTTGGGATTCGGAGATAAAATGAGAACTTCAACAAAAGGGATTTTAAAATTATATATTTTATTAACACGTCTACGTGTACATTTCTAACTAGCCATTGGTATCACTCTGTGACCCCCACCCCACTGGGGAGCAAGTTCCCCGAGACACGAAATAACCACATCTGCGGGGTTATTAGACAAATATATATATAGATAATCTTTGGTATCGACGTATCGCTGTATGACTTCTTACTGAGTCTATGCGTTCGTTACTATGACTCTTGTACTACCCTCCTCTATTACTACAGTCCGACTTGACTGATGATATTTAGTCAGCCCCCCCCCCCCCCACGAGGGTTGCATGTGGCACAAGGCCGGGTTTAACGTGGGTTTTCCGAGCCCGTAGAACCCGTATAAACGGGATCAGGTTGGTCAACCTCCCCGAACGAGGCTCTGTCCTTTGGCGGAGCCTCGTCCGGGTTCCTCTCTGCTCAAGGCAGAGAGTTCGACCGTCCAGCCGTCAAGACTTGACGTACTGACTCAACGTACTGACAGTATTTACTGCCCCCCCCCACGAGGGATAGATGTGGCACAAGGCCGGGTTTATTGTGGGGTATTCCCGAGCCCGTAGGCTCGGCCAAAAAATGCCCATAGATCCCGTATAAACGGGATCGGGTTGGTCAACCACCCGAACGAGGCTCTACCCTTCGGCGGAGCCTCGTCCGGGTTCCTCTCTGTTCAGAGGCAGAGAGTTCGACCGTCTAACAGAGAAGACGTCGCCGTCTGCTCTGTTGCTCAACGTACTGACTGTCCGGGTATTCACTGGTAGTAGTATATGTATACCTTGGGTGAATCCATTTGTGTATAAAGGGGGGACCCCTCAACACTAACATTCCCACATTCGACTCGGCCAGTCAAAATGTACATTCCTATTTTGTCAACCATCTGACCTTAAGGTCAGCCTCAGAAGGTCTGAGCCAAATACACTGCTACTAAAAATAAAAGTCTGAAACTATTGACAAGATGGAAAGATGGACAATAGAAAGAGGAGAGAGACAAAAAGATAAAAAGAGAGTGAGAGAAAGAGTAAGGTGAGAGGAACAGAAAGGTAAAGAAAGAGATTAGATAGATTAAGAGAAAGAGAAAGGGAAAATGACAGAGAGACGAGAGTGACACGAAAATGCAAAAAGAAAGGAAAAAAAGGAGAGAGACAAACAGTGAGAAAGAGAGGAAGAAATAGAGGCAGGAAAAAAAGAGCCGGTACCAACGTGAGATCGCTGGAAAATGGACATAGCAGGATAATAACGGCCTTCCACTTGCCGAAAACAAAGTTTTATCGTCAAAATGTTTATGTTTTTATTAAGAGGAAAGAACAAAGTAATCTTTAATTATTTTTCAAAATTTTTCTGTTTTTATTAAAGCATTCTAACTTTTGATTGAAAAACATCGTTTCTCATCGTCAGCGATTGTCCTACTAAATAACATGGTGGATTTTTTGTGTATTTTTTTTTTTTAATGGCAGTCATTAATTTTGAAAATCTTGTAAAAATAAAAATAATTGTCGGATTTTAATGAAACTTCCAGAAACTATTCACAAATGATGGAAATTATTATAAATATGTTTATTTTTTTTTAAAGTCATGGCAAAATTTTTTTTATATTTATTACCCCCACCAATTAATTTATGAAATTCTAATTTGTTCAGTTTTATTGATTGATTAGTTAAAAGCACAAGGCTTTGAGGAAAGGAAATAATTTTTTTTTAGTTGACACCCTTCTCCCTTAAAATCAGCTCTGAATTGTAACATACAAAACTCAAAATAAAGATATTATTTAATTTCAAAAGCTTTTAGTTGCTTTTACTTGTTTGTATGACTATGGATAATATTTTCTGAAAGCAAAAAACGTTTTCGATGTAAAATAAATTTTTACAACAATTATTTGTTATTTCTTAAATTATTTTATTGTTGAATTTATGTTTATTGCTTAAAGTTGTTAAATATTTTAAAATTAATCAAAATCTTGTACACCTTAGTCAATGGTGTTATTAAGTAGATAAGTATCATTTACAGATTATAAAATAAAGCTGGTTACAAACAGAAAGTTGCCAATAGCTAAAAATCTAATATAACATGTTTTTTTTTGTTCCCAAAAATAGTTTAAATTCAAATATACGGAAGACCGGAAGCATCATGAAAACAATAGTCCGTCACGTTGGTAGCAACATAAACATTTTGACGATAAAATTCTGCTTTCGTCAAGTTTAAGGACGTTTTTATCATGCTATGCCTACTTAAAAATAACGAGGTAAATAAGTTGTTTACATGGCACTTGTGACCTTCCGTACTCTAACTTTTCCTCCCGTAAGATGAAATTACGCACATGTCACTTGTCAATCAACACCTCTGTTAAGCCCGGCTTTCTATCATTTGAAAGTAAATTTTTTTTTCAGCGCAGAAAGTAAATAATGTTTGTTTCAAAATGCATTAAATAAACTTCATAATTTCTAATTTTCTTAAATTAATTTAAAAAAAATCATAATTGATTTTTTAAATGAATTTTAAACAGAGACTTTCACTTTTGTAAACAAAAGTTAAAAAAATGACTGACGATCGATTTCCTGTCAATTTTGCTGATAAAAAAAAAATACAAGATTTTTAACGAAAATTTTGGACGTACTAGAAATTATTAAAAAATCAACACGTCTGTTAAGGTCGGCTTTCTATCATTACTAGAAATTATTAAAATATATAAACAAATAATCAAAAAATACTTTGATCTTTCCTCTTGGTAATAACATAAACATTTAGACGATAAAGAATTATTTTCATCAAGGCCGTTATTATCCTGCTATGCTCATTTTCCAGCGATCTCATGTCGGTACCTAAAATAGAGTGAGGGAACAGAAATAAAACAAAAAAAATAAGAGACAGATAGATAGATAGATAGATAGAGAGAGAGAGAGAGAGAGAGAGAGAGAGAGTGACAAAGGGGGAGAGATGATGACAAGAAGAGAGAGAAAGGTGAGATAGACTGAATGATAAACCGAGAGAGAAGCGAAACAGAAGATAAATATAAGATAGACAAGAAATATAAGCACACACGCACGCACACACACACGCACACATAGACACACGCGCACAGACAAACGCGCACACACACACACACACACGCACACACGCGCACACGCATACACACACACAGAGCGCTCTTTCTCTCCACCGTCTATCGATCATAATTAGTTTATTTTAAGACAAGTTTAGGACAGCAGGATATTGATTAGGCTTAATTTTTGACAATCATCTGTTTATTTATTTCATATAAGGCCGATTCTATCAGTAAAACTTGCATTAATTCATGACCAACTAAAAATCTCTTTATTCCCAAATATTAATTCATTTCGATAACAACACCCTTAGCAAACCATTTACATCATCTGTCTATATTATGAGATGAGGTATTATGTACACTATTTACATTATTCAGGCTATTGTCCTCATCTTTATCACCATATTTTTTTTTTTTTTTTTTTAATCATATCACCCCAAGCAAGGCGGGAGGCCACTATCACGCAAGGGATAAAGAAGGGTTGGAGGAAGAGCAGATAGGAGTGGCAAGGGAGGGGATGCGGAGAAAGAGAAAGAGTGGGTCGATCAAAGCAAGGGGGCCGCAAAAGATCCGGAGCGAGAGCAGATAGGAATGAAAAATGAAAGGATGTGGAGAAGGGAAGTGGATAGATCAAGGCAACTGGAGATGTCGATTGACGCTACACTTAAACCGTTGGAGATTGTATTTGTCAGGGAAACAGTAATAGGGAAGGGAGTTCCATAGGCGAGATGTGCCAGACATGAAGCTATTGGAGTAGAAGAGACGTCTACATCTAACAGTTTCCACGGTGTAGGGGTGGGAGCGGGATGCCAGCCTGGTGGGGCGTTTGAATTCACGAGGCCTGGGGACAATCGAACGCAACTCCTCAGAGCAATTACCGTGGACGTACTTGTAAAAAAGGCAGAGCGAGGCAAAATCGCGTCTGTGAGAGAGCGACTGCAGACGAGATGACAGATCAGGGCCAATCATTTATTACAACGTTTCGCTCCGGCCTTTTTCAGGTGGTTGGAATGTTGAACTGAACCATTTATTTCACTCACTGGGGTAGACTGTTCTAGTTCCACGTGCCATGTTTAATGGATGTCAGTTATCAGTTATCGCCTGTTAATTCCCCTCTCCAAGTTCTCCACTGCTTTAACCGGGTATTGAACTCATACTCTTTGGGTCATGTCACTGGATCTAACCAACGCCTTTATCCACTGTGCCATGTGTCCTTGAGGACATCTGTGTATGAATTTCTGGGTATTATAAACCTGATGTCTTCAGAAACCACCTGAAGAAGGGCGGAGCGTACAACGGCCGAAACGTTGTAATAAATATGGCGACAAAGATGAGGACAATAGTCCGAATAATGTAAATAGCGTACATTTACATCATACATATGATAGTCCATCCTACCAGTAACTCTTGCATTAATGTATAACCTCTTGTTGTATACATGCTACTTGCTGGGGATTTTCTTGGGGCGACAGACTTTATTCACTCATATGTAGCTTTCTTGTTTTTGTCAACTTCCGGTTGTGTGAACGCTGGTTGCTTTTGGTAGCGAAATGTCTTTGGTTCGGAATTAAGACAGTGACATCAAGAAAAGGAATTTTGAAACATATCTATTTTATTAAACACGTCGATGTGGGCATTTCTAACTAGCCCGAGGGGTCGCTCTATCACCCCCACTGGGGAGCAAGTTCCCCGAGACACGATCTCTTCAGCGTGTAAAACTTAAATCCTCGAAAACACTTTCTAAATCAAACATTCCCACGTTCGGCTAAGCCAATCAAAATTGAAATCCCTATTTTGTCTACCATCTGACCTTAAGGTTAACATCAGAAGGTCTGAGCCAAATACACTGCCACTAAAAAGTAATAGTCTGAAACTATTATTTAACACCACTCCATTACAATCTTACTCAGTATGCTTCTACCTTGAGTGGCCCTTGAGGCTTGTATCGAGTTAACTTTAATTAATAAGAAGTAATTATGAAGAAGACTCGAAAAAAAAATTCAGGCCTTAAAAAAAGGCAAGTTGCGCTCAGTTTCATCCCCAAAACTGTTACTTTGTAGAACAAACTCTCGAGAGGATGTTTCCCCTGACAACTACTATCTTGGTCTTTTCAAGTCCGGGGTCAACAGATATCTATATTACCCGTCCTCATAAGACTTACTTCCCGCTTCCCCCTCCCTTACAATCTAATTCAGTAACCATCTACCTTGAGTGGCACTTAAGTCTTGTATTGGGTGAACTATTAGTAATTGAATAAATAAGATTAATAATTCAAATGGATTGCGGTGATCGGCGCACGAAGTCGGCTCGACTAAGGTATCAATCCATTTCTTCTCACCCCCGGCTAAGGGTTAAATAGCAACGCAGATTAAGTTCTCTAGGCTTTGTTGGCGACTAATCTTGAGGAATGATTTGCACATACGTTCTTAATATCGGCCTTTTATTCGATTTAAAAAAAATAATAACCTTTTTTTAAATTTTTATTTTCCCTCTGGAAACCCAGAAGAACGATAACGTATATAAGAATAATTGTTTTTAAGCATTCCCCCACCCCAATCAAGGCAGGAGTTGGACTAGTATGTCAGGGGCTACATAGACTGTAAGTAAGGGGAAAGACTGGGTATGGGGGGGGGTGAGGAAAGGATAAAAATGAAAGAACGGGGAACAAAGTAACAGATGTCGATTGACATTACATTTAAATGATATATTTGTAATGGGGTACTTGTAAAATCTTTTGTCTTTTAATCATTTCACTCCAAGCAAGAGGATAAATCTTTGAAGGGTTACTGATAGCGTAAGAAACTGTAGGGAGAGGGCGACAAAAGGACTCGATTCAAAGGGGCATGTGATGCTGATTGATGTGCCAATGCGCCACAGAACTAATTTTGGAACAATGTTTTGTACATTAACGAAAGGTTGATTATACTGCATCAATTTAATTAAAAGTTCGTTTTTTTTTTCTCTTTTACTCTGCGAAATTGTGTGCCCTGTGTTGCATCTAAGCACATTTTATAATCGCCAAAAGTTGTAGTCTTATTAATAGCGTAAAGCATTCGAGCTGTCTAAGAACATTTCCATTCCAACCATCGAGGAAGATTTGACGCGCTTAACAGACTCGGTCTTTGAATATGAACAAACAATACAAAAGGTTTTCATTTCGTCAATTTCTGAAAAGTGATCGGCAAGATGGAAACGCATAGGCGAAAAAGAAAATCTCTTTAATTCCGAAAATTCCATTCACCAGTGAAAACATTGTGCTCTTGTTGCAAAGACTTCAAAAGAAAAGGAAATATTTTGAGAGCTTCAACTGAGACGAAACTGAAAGGACACAGGAAATGTGTTTCTGTGGACAAAGGTGTAAAAATGTCACTCAATTCGGTTTAATGTATAAAACAGCAAAGAAACAAGGAAAGAAACAGTAAAATAGACACCAGGATATGGCAATTAACTAAGTGTAGCTTAGATGTGGCAAAAAGCCGAAAGTATATGGCACCCAGTGAGGAACGATCTCATTACTTAATCGTAATAGACCGAGCAAGACAAGCCTACTAGCCATTAAAACACGTTAACGGCATGCAAATATTGTTCAACGAAAAACGTTTCAATCATTTCACCCCGATCAAGGAAATAAAGCTACTAAGATGCAAGGCGTTTCTGAACGTGAATGAATGCGAGAAAGAACATTATCTAGGAGAGAGG
Organism: Acanthosepion esculentum; assembly: GCA_964036315.1. Taxonomy (NCBI): domain Eukaryota; kingdom Metazoa; phylum Mollusca; class Cephalopoda; order Sepiida; family Sepiidae; genus Acanthosepion; species Acanthosepion esculentum. The sequence continues at coordinate 101,791,094 of OZ038495.1, read as the reverse complement.
ACAATAAAAGAAAATTTATAAAAAAGATAGATAATGATTGAAATTGCGTTTAAATTTTTGAAGGTCAAAGTTGACTGGAAAGCAAGAAGCCGGAAGAGAGTTTCATAAAACAAGTGCCAGGGAAGAAACTCTTGGTATAGAACTTACGGTTCCATCAAGACATTTCAACTGTAAAGTGATGAGACCGAGCTGCCAATGAAGTACTGCACAAAATCGTAAAATCGAGGAACGAAAGAGGATAGCTCCTCAGAACTATTATCGTGAAAGTTTTTATAGAAAAGTTTCAAGGAAGCTCTGTTATGACGGTGGGGAATGACTGAAGACGAGATACTAGATCAAGACCGATAACATTGCAGATTCTACTTGTAATTTTTATCAAGAAACTTTAAATACATAGCAGAAGCACCGGGTCAGATGTGGCAGCAATATTCAATGCATGGACGAATGGTAGATTTATAACGACGGTCGGAAATTAAGGCACATATTTCTTTCTTTTTGGCTTTCTTTCTCAGTCTGTTCCTATCTATCTATCTATCTCTTCTTTCTTTCTTTCTTTCTTTCTTTTTTTCTTTCTTTCTATATCAGCTTCTGTTCATACATTTCTTTCTTTCCTTATCTATCTATCTATGTATTCTTTCTTTCTTTCTATATCAGCTTCTGTTCATAAATTTCTTTCTTTCCTTATCTATCTATCTATCTATCTATCTATCTATCTATCTATCTATCTATCTATCTATTTATCTATCTCTTCTTTCTTTCTTTCTTTCTTTCTATATCCGCTTCTGTTCATAAATTTCTTTCTTTCCTTATCTATCTATCTATCTATCTATCTATCTATCTATCTATCTATCTATCTATCTATCTATCTATCTATCCCAGTGTCTTTATTTAATATCTGCCTTGTCAGAATTCTTTATTTACACCTGTCTTGTTAAAATTCGGTGGTAAGTTAGAAATCCCACAGCGTTCGTAATAAGCATTGTTGTCATCTGCTATTTCTTATTACTACAAATTAGTCGAACGAAGCTCGAAAAAATAATGGAACTATCGAAATAAGTTCAAATTATTAGATTTTCTTAAAACAGTACCGAATTATTTACACAAGTGTAAAAATAGTCATTTTACTCAGATTATTATTATTATTATTAGAAAATCATTCAAATATTTCTCTCTACGGCGCTATGTCCAGAGTATAAAACTCAAGAGGACTTTTTAAAAATCATTTCACCCCAAGCAAGGCGTGAGTGCCACTAGTATGCAGTCAAAGTGAGAGAAAAGACTCTTTATAGTGGGATGGGGGTGGAATTGAGGAAAAGATAAAAGAACGGGAACAAGGCAACAGAACATAGCAATTGATGCAAATTTTTGAAGATCGTAGTTATCAGGGAAGCAAGTAAGCGGAGGGGAGTTCCACTGTCGGGAAGCGAGAAAAGAAATTGTTGGAGTCGAAGTGGTGGTTGCATTTAACTTTTTCAACCATAAAAGGGTGGGACCTAAATGCCAATCTAGTAGCACGCTTAGATTCACATAGTCGGGGCACCAAGGAAAAAAGCTCGTCAGAAAATATTTGCCATGGAAAAATTAGTGGAAAAGACAGAGGGAAGCCACATCATGTATGTGAGACTTAATATAATGACGAAAGGAACTCTATAAACTAGATCGCGTTGAAAATGTTTATGGAAACTTTTAGAGAGTTATCTGAACTTTTATGACAGCTTTTCGCTGTTCGTATGAGAGATATTCGTCGAGCTAAGCAAAAAGGAATGTGTACGTTTGTCTTTAAACTCTGACATTAAGCAAAGTCAAAGCCACTTCTTTTATATTTTGAAACGATGCCGACGAATGTAATAAAAACCAAATAAGTGAACGGAAAAATCAAAGAAAGTAAGAAAAGTGACTGGTCTTACTTGTGCCGCCTGCAGAATGGCATTAATATACTGGAACACTTCTTTCGTGGCTGGTGTTGTGCCTGGATTTACCAAGAAGAGCAAATAGGTGATTCCCAGCAGTGGTATCAGAATGCCGGAAGCTTTGGCGGCTTTTCTGGAGAAGTAAGAGAAAGTGAAGAAAAAATAATGAAAGGGCAGAATAAATAGTACATGAAAAAAAATTAATGGTAAAAAAACACGATCAATTAATTATATGTCCATTATCTCTCTCTCTCACTTTCTCTCTCTTTTTATCCTGGTTCAATATCTATCTATCTATCTATCTATCTATCTATCTATCTATCTATCTATCTATCTATTTAATCTCTTCATTATCTCTCCCTTTATCTCTGCCAGTTCGTTATCTATCTATCTATCTATCTATCTATCTATCTATCTATCTATGTCTCTTTACATCTGACAGTTCATTATCTATCTATCTATCTATCTATCTATCTATCTATCTATCTATCTATCTATTTAATCTCTTCATTATCTCTCCCTTTATCTCTGCCAGTTCGTTATCTATCTATCTATCTATCTATCTATCTATCTCTGTCTCTTTACATCTGACAGTTCATTATCTATCTATCTATCTATCTATCTATCTATCTATCTATCTAACTATCTATCTATCTCTGTCTCTTTACATCTGACAGTTCATTATCTATCTATCTATCTATCTATCTATCTATCTATCTATCTATCTATCTATCTATCTATTTAATCTCTTCATTATCTCTCCCTTTATCTCTGCCAGTTCGTTATCTATCTATCTATCTATCTATCTATCTATCTATCTATCTATCTATCTATCTATCTATCTATCTATTTAATCTCTTCATTATCTCTCCCTTTATCTCTGCCAGTTCGTTATCTATCTATCTATCTATCTATCTATCTATCTATCTATCTATCTATCTATCTATCTATCTATCTATCCAGCCTGTTCATATCTTTAAGCTCTACTGATCAGATAACTATCATTTTTTGGTATGATAAACAAATCAGTTGCAAAATATGAAATATGATAACTCATTTTAGTGCAATCAATGCAACAATTAGAATCTGAAGCAATTGCCAGTGCATGTGGTCACCGATGCAAATAATCCGAGCTTCTACAACTGTTATGCGTGTGAGGATTTTTTTCAATAGTAGTAAACAAAAAAGGAACGTAACAAGTTACTGTAACTTTAACCCTCTTGCTCCAAATTGTAATAGAGGAATTTTCCAGGTTAAAGCTGAAAATGGATTGTGTGGGAAAACACAGAACAGAAAACACATCAATGGGATATTGAGTTGAGATGTTATCCACTTTTATATAATTACTAGCAGCATGACCCGGCGTTGCCCGTGCTTGATTCAAAAATCGTACGACTCATACAGCAATCGCTATCACTTGACTTAAAATATTTTTGCCCTTCCTTGCCTTTAAAGGAGTGCCTTTGCCGTGCTGATGTTGCTACATGCCTTACTTCTTGCCTATCTCACACTGCGAATTTTTTCTAAGCTCTATACGAAACATTAAATCTGTTACGAAAAAAGAACTAAACAAAATGAACACAAAACGATCAGCTTTAAAAAAGGACTCGTAACTGGAAAAACCGAATGAAAAAAGAATGTTAACAACATATACTTTTTCACACCCAACCCACTTCTGCGGAAATCAGAATCAACTTTGAGTTTAAGCAAGCGAATGAGCCAATTGGAGTAAAGTGCCATGCAGATTTAAATTTTTCCCACTTGTGACGAATGTAGCCATCGATTTTTTTTTGCATGCTAGCATGCTAGTTAACATTCGTGTCAGTCAGCTGTTGGCTCTCACGCTGGCCAATAGAATCTTCCTACCTATTCGTGGCAGCCAGCTATAGGCTCTCACTCTGGCCAGTAGAAAATGGCCGCAAACTACATGAAAACTGCCGTATTAGCATGAAAAAATCGATTATTTCCACTATCGATGGGAGTTGCGAAATGCAAAGTCGGTCTTGGCCATTTCCCTACCTTGGAGCATGTGCATGTAAATTGTGGTGCAAATCTGTCGAAAATTGCGGCCGTGCATTCGTTACACACACACACACACACACACACACACACACACACACACACACACACACACACACACACACACACACACACACACACGTCCTGCCTTTTATAGATATGTTGCTAATAAATTTACACACGTGTTTTGTTTGGTGTCTATTAAATTGTGATATGTGACACAGTACATATATATTTTTAGTATTATGTTTATTTGGTTGTATTGTACATTTTCTTTGTGGTTACTGTCATGTGTAAAAGTTACTGGGGACGAGGCCACGAGACGTTAGAACCATTTCAAACTTTCATCTTCCCAAAGAATACCCGGAGGCTGATAAAGGAATTCTAACTACCACACAGACGCCACATCAATTCTTGATAATGACTGCGACAGTCGAAAGTACTGGAACAAAAATAACAAAATATAAACTTCGGACAGTTTATTCACCACTTCAAGCACAGGACTCAAAACCTTATTGACAAATGGAGAATATAATAAATAATTAAACAGACAGACCGTGTCAGTATTTTTAAAAATCAAATTCAATTGGCTGAATACTTACTGCTTCAATACACCTCATACTTATGTACATATATATATATATATATATATATATATATATTGTAAGGAGGATTTGATAATTATGTAATTCATTGAGTCTGAAAGAAACCTCAACAGAAAGCACTGGACGGCCGTTGCGCATCCACTACCGAGAATTGAAACCCTGACAGTTAGTTTGTCAAGCAAACACCATACCAACTGTTACAACGGGCATCGGTGACGAAGAGATAGCAAATCAGACTCAATACAGCGCCGCTCGCTCACATATTCACCCTTGAGTATGATCATGGATCAGGTTGAATGTACTTGGGAAAATAAAAGGAATGAGAAAACTACGATGTTTTTCTTAATCAGTTTAATAACAGCACTAAGAAATTGATCCGTGAATTTTGAAGGATTGAAATAAAATAAGCAGGGATAATATATCTAGAATATTCAATCAAACACAGAGACACACACAGAGTGCAAGGGCATAATTATCTATTTCATCACCCCTTACATCTGGCCACCTAACTTCCCAGATTGCACGCCCCTCGATTATTATGTGTGGGGCGCAGTTGAGGGAGAGACCAACAAAACTCCTTGTAAGTCCAAAAATGAACTGAAGACAAGGATTATGACAACATTCACCAAATTAAAGTAGAACGCCTAGAAGAGTTGCAGGAGATTCCGAAGGCATCTGGAGGCTGTGGTTGAAGCCAACAGCGACTTTATTAAATAAATTTACTCTTTAGTATTTCAAGATATTTTGGTGTAATTTTGGCGTAAATTAGACGACAATTTCTCCATCGGACCCTGTATATATATATATATATATATATATATATATATATATATATATATATATATATATATATATATATTTGGAAAACAATCAAAGACACATTCAATATAAATAATATATATACCTTTCAAAAAGTGTTGGTCGAAAGGTACCTAAGGTATAACATGACGTCCGTTTTGTTTAAATCTACTTTTTGTATATATATATATATATATATATATATATATATATGCAAGTTTTATTAAAAAAACACTGGCAAGATAGTTCGATTAAGCTTTTTATTCAATTTTTTGTGTTCGTATGAGAGATTTTGTTTCTGGACATAAATTGTGGGAAGACTTTCGGCTATTCTGTTAGCAATCATCAAGTCATCTCTACATCCCCCCACGCATTGCCTTTAAGACAAACCACGATTACAAACAGCATGCCTTTCATTTGCTGAGTTAGCTTCATTTGTTTGAAAAGTATTGATAAACAGAACAATTGACAAAAATAGACCTATTAAATGAGGTGTTCTCAAAGAATCTATCAGTCCTTATATATATATATATATATATATATATATATATATATATATAAGTATGTAAAGTTGAATATAATAGACAATGAATGTTTATTATGTCTGATCATGAGCCGTTCTAAAATTCGTATGTTTGCTTGCTTTAATATTTGTCTTTATTTTCACCAGAAATTAAAGCAAATATACGAAATTTAGAACGGCTCCTGATCAGACATAATAAACATTCATTGTCTATTATATTTAACATTTCAGTGAATACGACAAACAAGGTGCTTTTATGTAGTTTTTTTTATACAATTTCTCATGCGATCTAATAATTTTTTCTTTTTGGATGATAAATTATATAAAAACTGTCGGAATGTTCTTTTTATCCGAGCGCTTTCGGCTATACAATTAGCCATTTTCAAGGATTAAATATTTTAACTGTTAAATAAGAAATAATTTGTTGTATCTATCTATCTATCTATCTATCTATCTATCTATCTAAATATATATATATATATATTTGTGTGTGTATATATATATATATATATATATATATGTATACATATGTATGTATGTATGTATATATATATATATATATATATATATATATATATATATATGTGTGTGTGTGTGTGCGCGTGCGCGTGCGAGTGTGTGTGTGTGTGCATGCGTGTAATGCGTATGTATCTAATCTGTTAAATTATTCATTTTTGACTCGTCTTTCTTTCATCTTATGTCTCTTGCTTGTTTCCACCTCGTAGTAATAAGACGTAATAGTCTTAAGTTGTTTGAATTTCTAGATGATGCATTTTTTATTATTATTCATTTTTCTTTTTATTGTCTCATTGTCAAATGGTTATTCATCGGCTCTTAAGTAAACATCTTCGACTGGAAATTGGAATGTCTCAATATCATATCTAAGACATCAGTTGACTGGAATCACCGAACATAACTGTGTTGTTTTTTACTTGATAACAAATCAAGAGTTTATGGGTTTGATGTTGGGTTGCTTGAATATCGTCAGATGAGGATATTCCTTAAGTGCAAACCGGCGGAAACAAATTTAGTCGAAAAATAAATTAAAACAAAAATATTCTTTTCCTAAAGTCATGACATTAACAGAGACGAGGTGAAAACGTTTCAAACACCTCTCGTAGGTCCATCATACCGAAAACTTTCCTTATTTCAAGCCTACCCTTCAATCAATGGTTCCTTCTGGAAGATTTCCAGTCACGGGAGGAGAGGATAAACGACTCGCTCCCAGCACACATAACAGCCATTAACATCAGATAGATGGCTATGCAAGGTACTTGACGGGATGATTGGCGTGTGGAGATCGTAGGGCAACGTATCGTTACATCTATAGTGATAAATTATTGGAAGAAGGCGATGGACCGAAATCTTTGACCTGAAATTGATTTACAAATGAATAGAGTCATTTCCAGTGGTAACCATATGTTTGAGGCATATTAACGTTTGCAAAAGTCTTACGAACAGTGATTTATAAGCTATCAGGTCGATCTTGAAATATTTACCCCCAATAAATCTAATGCTTGATCATTTGGTCAGATTTTTTGAGTAGGGTAGGTTACGAAATTTTTGACACTTCTTCTCAATAGTCGGGCTGCCATAACACGTAATTCCAATACACAGCCTCAAAGGGACAGTACCTAGCCGACAGATGGCAAACGGTTACATTTTACCTGCAGCAAATAACGAAACCTGGCTTGAACTATTACTACACGCCGAAAATGGATATCCTTTACGCAAACCCCACGATATATATTAACCAGACACTACATTAACGTATATATATATATATATATATATATATATATATATATATATATATATATATATATATGTGTGTGTGTGTGTGTGTGTGTGTGTGTGTGTGTGTGTGTGTGTGTGTGTGTGCAGATATATAGAAAAATAGGAAAGAACACGTTTGGTAAATAATCCGAAGTTCTTTAGTATTTTTGTTTTTATTTTTTAAAAACAGTTCTCCATACAGAAGTAGAGCTTAAATTATAATTATTTAAAAAATAACATTTTCGCTACATAAGAGTTCTCATGTTTCAAAAACAAGAGCCAAAAATTTCACTTGACGATGAAACAGAGCTTGATACTTTAATTCAATTTAATTTTAATAATTATATTGAAGTTTTTGGGTCTTGTTTTTGAAACGTGAGAACTCTTAGGTAGCGAAGATATATATATATATATATATATATATATATATATATATATATATATATATATATATATATATATATATATATATATATAGAGAGAGAGAGAGAGAGAGAGAGAGAGAGAGAGAGAATTATTATAATGAAAACGAACACTTAAAAGACCATGGTGATATTTATTTCGTTAGAATCGAAGATTCGATTCCAACTCTTCAGACCGTCTCTTACACACAAATATAAATGAACAAGATTTTACCGGACTTAAAAAAAACTCAATCAGAACATAAATTAGGTTAAATATGCAGATTCAGATTTGGGGGAGGGAAAGAAAGAGTATGTATTCAGACAGGGAGAAGGTAAAAAGAGAACGCTGAATGTATTCAAAACTTGGAAAGGAAAGAAAGAGGAATTTATTAAAGTTGTTCAAAAAGATATGTGGAAGTTGTAGACATGTTGACCTAATTTTCAGATACACACTGCGAAAAGGAACAGACTTCATCAGATGGTAACAGAGGAAATAGAGAAAAGGAAAGAAAGGAAGAAGAAAAACAATTTTATAAACAATTGATGACAAAATGGATTTTTTGGTGTGTGACGCATTTTTTCATGAAGACTTCATCTGACTAAAGTGATATCTCTGTTGATGTAACTACACATGCGCACGACGAGCAGAAGAGATGTAATCATAACTAACCAGTTTGAGTCTTCATGCGCATCTGTACTTGCATCATCAGAGATATCACTTAACACTGATAAGACTGATGAAGTCATAAAGTTCGAAACGCGTCACACAAATATTTAAAAAAAATTTATAATTAATTTTCCTAATATATATATATATATATATATATATATATATATATATATATATATATATATATATATATATATGCATGTTTCATTAAAAACGACAGACAAGGTACTACGATTGAGCTTTTTATTTAATTTTTCTTGTGTTCAAGAACAAGAGCTTTCTTTACAGGACAAAGGGGGTGTAAGAACTGTCCAAAGGTTTTATGCTTCCGAGCGCTTTCGGCTATACCGTTAGTATGTTTCTAATAGAGTCCGGCATTTAAACACGCACACAAATTTACCAGACTCCATTAGAAACATACTCGTAGAAAACACTAATATATTAACTGCATCCACCTGTAAAAAAAGATTAAAAATAACGGAGGCTTTAATAATAAAAAAAGAAAAAAACAATCTTAACAATATTAACTACGAACAAAGCCACAATGTGCTAACCGTATTTGGAAATTAAAACATCCCTACTACAGACTAAGACATACACATAATGCACACACTCAATTAAGCTGAAAAATCGAATCATCTTTGATAATGGCTAAAGGTATAGCCGAAAGCGCTCGGAAGCATAAAACCTTTGGACAGTTCTTACACCCCCTTTGTCCTGTAAAGAAAGCTCTTATTCGAACACAAGAAAAATTAAATAAAAAGCTCAATCGTAGTACCTTGTCTGTCGTTTTTTAATGAAACATGTATAAACGAATGATTGCTGCCTAAAATATACAATATATATATATATATATATATATATATATATATATATATATATATATATATGTGTGTGTGTAAATTAAACCTAAAGAGCCAGACAACCTATCACGGTTTCACCTAAGCGATCGTCAGGGAATTCTGACCAGAATTCCCTGCCGATCCGCTTAGGTGAAACCGTGGTAGGTTTGTCTGGCTCTTTAGGTTTAATTTAGGTTTGCTCTACTTAGCGTATCGAGCACTTTATTTAGTTATTTTACTTACTCGTATCGGGGTTTTTTTCTTTGGACTCTGAACTTGGATGCTAGACGATTATTTTCGGCTGACGTACATGTTCTCTGTTCTTTCTTTTTTTTTGTACCATTTTTACCCCTTTGGTATTGGTTTGTTTATTTGCAAATAAAGAAACTGAAGGTTTTCCGGACGAGTATAATTTCTTATATTTATAAGATTGCAATTAGTGTGTGTGTGTGTGTGTATTATATATATATATATATATATATATATATATATATATATATAGTTTTAAGGTATTGTATATGTATTGACACTAGTGCTAAATATATGGGATAGAGCGTATGTAAATATAAAACATCAAAATAGACACTGAGGTCAACACCAAGAGCGGCGACAGTCTGTTTATGCTTGAACACCATCTTCAAGCCACACACACACACACACACACACACACACACACACACACACATTCTTGTTCAAATCGATCAAGTGAGAAGTTTTGAATTTTGAAAAGTTATAAATCCACGAAATCTTCTTATATGAATTTATCTGTTAAAGGGAAATGAATTTAAGTATAGTCCAATTAGTAGAGTAAAGGAGTCTTACTAGTCGAAAGTACTTGGCATGTGTCTTTCATCTGACAACAACTCAAATATAAGGATCTTATTATTCAAGAAATTGATAGCAAGTTAATGCCTCATTAAGTTCTGTTAGCAAAATGATTTCACCATTAATTACATTAACATTGCTATCTAATTCTTTGTATAAATTGTTTCTTTATAATATAAAATGAAAGCTGCACACTCTAATATATTTATGACATCAGATCTGCAGGACAGTAATAATCTGAACTTTAAATCCTGTGGAAAACTGCTAAGACATTTTACTCTACTAAATAGATTATACTAAGTCAATTTCACTTTAATAGATAAATACATATAACAAGAATATTTTGTAGATTTATAACTTTTCAAAATTCAAACAAAATTCTCACTTGATCGATTTGAACAAGAACTCGAGTATTGCAACATCGCATGCTCCAAACATATATTCAGTTGTCAATAAATAGCATAATTAAAAACACTTTTCGGTCTGCACATATTTCGTCTTAGTGTTTGCCTATGTATGGGAAAATTGCACCCTGAAGATGGCAATTTGAAATCGTCAAAAGTACTTGGCTTGTGTCTTTCATCTGACAACAACTCAAATATAAGGATCCTATTATTCAAGAAATTGATATTAAGTTAATGTCTCATTAAGTTCTGTTAGCAAAGTGATTTCACCATGAATCACATTAACATTGCTATTTAATTCTTTGTATAAATTGTTTCTTTATGTTATAAAATATGAGCTGCACACTCTAATACACACACACACACACACACACACACACACACATATATATATATATATGTATGTGTGTCTGTGTGTCTGTGTATATCTGTGTCTAGTGTATCTTAATATATAGATCTGTGTGTGTGTGTGTCTAGTGTATCTTTCTGTGTATATGTCTGTGTGTGTGTTATAGTGTATCTTTATATATATATATATATATATATATATATATATATATATATATATATATGGCATCATGTGTACTTGGGCATTGTACAACGGTTAGTTTTTTTTATTTCATTTGTTTTATGTTATTATAAAAAACGAAAACTGATAACACATTAAAGGCTAAATATAAACCTTAACGGCAGTATCTTGTGACGCTTTTTTAATGAAATTTATATATATATATATATATATATATATATATATGTGTGTGTGTGTGTGTGTGTGTGTGTGTGTGTGTGTGTGTGTGTCACTTTATTATAAAACTTTCAAATAGCTCAACGTGAAAAACCCAAAATTTCATTCCCGCTGCGTAAGTAGTATGTTCTGAAGATTAGACTCTCCGGTAAAATGGTCGCTTATCTCGACCCAGATTTTCGTGGATTTTGAAATCTACTCAACCAGAGGCAAAAGTGCATTTGATTTAATTCTGTACATTGTATTTTTCTCAAAAGACGCTAACCTGTGACATAAAATCGTTCGAACTTTTGAAAGTTTTTCCTAGATATTAGTTCGCGAGGTAAGATCATTTAAAATAACAAGTAATAAGAAAAATAATTTTAAAAAAAACGACTGATTTCGACATTAAATATCCCAACAAGTTTTGACATGTCGTAAAATCAACCGCACCAACCCCAATCTCACTGACAGAGAACATGTGGAAGATACCATAAAAAAAACCCAAAGAACCAAAACAAACGAAAAAGAGGAAATCCGTTCCTTTGTTTTCCTTCTCACGTACAGTAGCCGCACTATTTTCACGCGATGTTGTTCACGAGTGACAAGTTAGTTGCTGAGATCAAAGTTTTTTTTTCATTCCTAGGTATGACGAAACTATTAGCAGAAATGTCTACAGGTAAACAAGAGTTTAAATCTCGCCATTTCAACTGTAAAATGATGAAACCCTACCCTTGCACTGCGCTGAAATTCATAAAATCTATGTAGCATAGAGGACAGATCCTCATCCAGTTTCTTTGATCATTTGTATATTGCGGGACCTGTGACCGTCCACTGGCCTTGCCAAATATATCGTATTTCAGAAATACAGGGTGTCCATAAAGTTCGTGTGCACTTTAAAAAATTTATAACTTTATTTGTATTTGCGATAGAAATAATCTGTAAAAAATGTTATAAAGTTTAATGTACCTAGTTTTAAGTATAGATAAAATAACTAATGTGATTTCAGGCATTACTGTAAATCAGTTGGCAAATGTTTTCCGTGAACTGCAAAATCGTATTACCCTTTGTATTGCTAATGATGGAGGACATGTGGAAACTTAAATAAAATTTCAATAAACCTTAAAAAAATATAGATTTACTTCTTTCTAATCCTTTTTACAAATTATTTCTATCGCAAATACAAATAAAGTTATACATTTTTTAAAGTGCACACGAACTTTATGGACACCCTGTATATATTTCTAATTATCTGAGTGATTATTTGTTAGGCGATGTTTTTTTTGTTTTTTTTTTATAAAATTGTGTTCAAAATGTTCAGATTTCGGCATTAAATAATTCGTAGAAGTTAATATGTCTCTAAGAAAAATCAACCAAGCAAACAGCTAACATGAAAGAATTCTCCCATGATATTCAGCCATAGAATATCTGACAATTTTTTAAAATATCAATCAAACTACATTCCAAAATATAACTTCAACAAAACTACATGACAAGGCGCATACATCAGGGCCTCTAGTAATTATGCCTAAACAAACATATCTCCAAATATATATTCTCCGCCCTCAAAGTTTGTAAAAATATTTTTGATACACTCCATATATATATATATATATATATATATATATATATATATATATATATATATATTTATGTGTGTGTGTGTGTGTGTCAAAATTCAAATACAAATAAAGATGTATTTGTAAAAAGACAATATGGAAATTATATCAGTAACATAGTTATCATCACAAACAGACATTGTTGACTAACTTGGAATGATTTGAAAAGAGATGTTGTAATCCATTTAAAAATCATAAAAATTCAATCAAAGGTGGTTTGAAGCCAGTTTCATTGGAGATGGCAGACAAGGCAAAAGGCTAAGTTGGTATTAATGCCAGGCAAGAACCTCTGCCTTTATTGTCGAATAAAAATCCACAAACTACTTCCAATGAAGAACCAAGACATGTATCGGATGAAGAAATACAAGAACTTGAAGCAGGTACTTCTGCAGAATCAGAAAAAGAGTAGTAATAATGAAGAACCAGATGAGGAAATGAAAGAGCTTGATACTTCTTCAGAAACAGAGAAGAGAAATATCAATGAATGTTTCTCTGCTACTGGAATTTCTCCACTGAAAACAAAAAAGTTTCATTACTCAGGAAAAGCTACTTTAGGTAAGAGAAACATTTTTCTGCATTGCAATGTGTAAAGACCAAAGTAGCCAAGTCATTAAACATCGACTATGAGCTGTCGAATGATGAGGCTTTAAAAATCAAAAAGGAGATTTTAGGTAAAGCTAAGTGCTTTGATAAAATGATAGAGCTTCTTGTAGCAAAAGTGAAGACAGTGGAATCAACTAAAATCAAAATACAGACCTTGACACTTGCCCCTACCGACTGGTCACACAAAAAAGTCATGGATGTATTTGGTGTTTCAGAACACATTGTACGCAAGGCTTGCAAATTGTGTTTGGAAAGAGGTATTTTAGCTGTGCCAGAACCAAAAAGGGGCAAGTCTTTGCCTGCTGATATTGCACAGTGGAAGCATTTTACCAAGATGAATATACTCGACTGATGCCACACAGGAAAGTCTATGTTAGTATTAAATGTAATATTCATCAGCAGAAAAGACTCATCTTGGGCAACCTACTTAAGCTCTTCAGAGCATTCAAGGAACAGAACCCAACAGTACCTTTGAGATTTTCAAAATTTTGTAGTCTAAGGCTGAAATGGTGTGTCCTTGCTGTTAGTGCGGGTACGCATTTTGTATGTGTATGCACTATTCACCAAAATATGAATTACAGGAACCACTGAATGTATCATATAAAGATCTTTGGAAATATATTGTCTGTAATACCAGTAGCAGAGAGTGTATGATTCATAGGTGCCCAAATTGTCCTAAATCATCAGGGCAGCTTGAATAATTTCTTTATGAAAACCATCGAAGGATATATTGATAATGCCGAATCAATAGAGTTCTTCCAATGGGCAACAATTGACCGATCGACTTTGATAACACAAAAGGATTAAGTTGCAAAACAACTTAATCAATGTAAGCTTGACAGCTTACATTGATTAAGTTGTTTTGCAACTGAATAAATTAGCACCTCATTCTTACTTGGCTAAATCACAATCAAGGTACTTAAAGCAAAGAAAAGAGGAGATTAGTGATAGTGACATTTTGTTCCTGGGAGAAACAGAGAAGAGAATTTTTTTAAAAATCTACCACCAGTGACAATTTGAAAAATCCGGTGTATTTTAAATGGTGTTTTAATTCCAATTGTATGATATATATATATATATATATATATATATATATATATATATATATATATATATATATATATATATATATGCTGTTGCCTGATGAGGTTTTAGTAGATTCCCCTGTGAGTATGTGGTATTTTGGTAAATGTAGGATCTATCTATCTATCTATCTATCTATCTATCTATCTATCTATCTATCTATCTATCTATCTCAGTCTGTTTTTATCTATCTATCTATCTATCTATCTATCTATCTACCTACCGACAATTATTTTAATATATTTTCAATTATACCTTATGTTTTATAGATACAAATATTTAAGGAAATCTCTATCTATAAAAGGCAGGATGTGTGTGTGTGTGTGTGTGTGTGTGTGTGTGTGTGTGTAACGGATGCACGGCCGCAATTTTCGAAGGATTTGCAGGAAAATTTACATGCACATGCTCCGAGTTAGTGAAATAGCCAAGACTGACTTTGCATTTCGCAACTCCCATCGATAGTGGAAATAATCGATTTTTTTCATGCTTCTACGGTAGCTTTCATGTAGTTTGCGGCCATTTTCTACTGACCAGAGTGAGAGCCTATAGCTGGCTGCCACGAATAGGGAGGAAGATTCTATTGGCCAGCATGTGAGCCAACAGCTGACTGACACGAATGTTAACTAGTGGGAAAAATTTAAATCTGCATGGCACTTTACTCCAATTGGCTCATTCGCTTACTTAAATTCAACGTTGATTCTGATTCCGCAGAACTGGATTGGTTTTGAAAAAGTATTTGTTGTTAACATTCTTTTTTCATTCGGTTTTTCCAGTTACGAGTCCTTTTTTAAAGCTGATCGTTTTGTGTTCATTTTGTTTAGTTCTTTTTTCGTAACAGATTTAATGTTTCGTATAGAGCTTAGAAAAAATTCACAGTGTGAGATAAGCAAGAAGTAAGGCATGTAGCAACATCAGCACAGCAAAGGGCCCCCCTTTAAAGGCAAGGAAGGGCAAAAATATTTTAAGTCAAGTGATAGCGATTGCTGTATAAGTCGTACAATTTTTGAATCAAGCACGGGCAACGCCGGGCCATGCTGCTAGTTTATTATAAACAGAGCATTTACTTAAATATTTCTATTTATAAAAAATGACGTATAAACAGAAAATATATTAATATATATATGTGTGTGTGTGTGTGTGTGTTTGTGTGTACACACACACGCGCGCGCACACACGGCACATTCATATCTAGGCTTTTGCACTATTTCACCTTTCTTGGTAGATTTTCTATTATTACAGTGTGAGTAACTTAATAATAAAAGCAATGAAAACAAAAACAGAAGTATAAAGAGACCCGGGTTGACTATCAGTGCAGATATATCTGAGAAAAAAATATATGAAAAATTAAAATTTCAGCGTTCCAATATCTTCAGTGTTTGCTGTGCAAAATTATAACCGACGCTTTTTAACCCTCCTCTTCTCCTCCCGACACACACACGCGGGCACACACACACAGGCGCGCGCGATCACACACACACACACACACACACACACACACACACACACACACACACATACATATATATATTTTAAGACAGTTTTATGTTTATACATTCTTTTTATAGATACAAATATTTAAGTAAATGCTCTGTTTTTAGAAGAAACGGTTAAGGCACATCAGGCTAAATGACGGTTCCATATAGGATACAGGTTCGATTCCTGTCGGAGGACGAAAATTTTCTATGAAAATTTCTCGGGCATTCAGGCCGGTAAATGTTACTAACACTGTTTATTATAAAACAGAGCATTTACTTAAATATTTGTATCTATAAAAAGAATGTATAAGTATAAAAATGTCTTAAAATAATTGTCGGACTTTGTCCATTTCATAATGTGTGACGTCATTTGTTTATATTTGGATACGCCATGAGAAGATATGAATGTACGTGAGACAATCATGGAAGATTATAGTTTAAATACAGTAAAATCGACCTTGCTAACCGAACGCTCCTCTGTGGCAGAAACGGTTAAGGCACATCAGGCTATATGACGGTTCCGGATAGGATACAGGTTTGATTCCAGTCGGAGGACGAATATTTTCTATGAAAATTTCTTGGACATTCAGGCCGGTAAATGTTACTAACACTGTTTATTATAAAACAGAGCATTTACTTAAATATTTGTATCTATAAAAAGAATGTATAAACATAAAAATGTCTTAAAATAATTGTCGGACTTTGTCCATTTTATAATATATATATATATATTACAGTAAGGTTCACCCTGTACAACATCTGGGGGCCACTTAAGATAGAAGATTACGTTAAGGGGTAGTCCTATATGGATAGGAGGGGAAGATAACTGTTAACTCTAGACTCGAACAGGTTAAGAACGTAGTGATTGGGGAAACATCCTCTTGGGAGTCCGTTAAAAAGCAAATTTATCCATTTAATAAAATATCTTTTTAAAGTTATTTTTACCTCATCGTTGGTTATAGGAGAGTGATTTTACAAAGTTTTCATTCAGCCAGTCTCCTCTCAGTCAATTGTCTTGGTATGCTATTGGGGCAGCAGGGATAAGATACTTTTGACTGGATAGATTACAGGTTTTTAGGGACATTATGATAAATTGAATACAAATAGCGTCGTTTGGAATTGAAACTCGATTTTTTAGTTTCTTCTTCTTCCTCTCAACCTGTGAAGGTCCCTTTTTTGGACGTCGGGTTTCCGTAGATCATGAGAAGTGGCCCAATTCATGATCGCCCAAGGATATTTGAATGTAGGAGAATGAAAGAAACCCGAATTTGAACTCGCTTTTCTGATTTCCCATTTGGAGCCGTCATGTATTATACCATCCGCACATCCAAGCAACTGGTATTCCCAAGAAGTTACCCATCTAGCCACTAACTAGACTCGATGAGGCAATCTAAAGGGAAGCGGTGTTTTAACGTGATATGGCCGTATGTTGTTTTACTCGCTTTTCTTGTTATGTTGTTTTCTCTGGATGAGTTCGGAAATGTTCACTTACTTGTACTGGGCCGATTCTTCGGTCTGTCTCAGCTGACAGATCAATACGCACAAAACGTTGAAGAAGAAGACAAAGTTCACCTGAAAGTAAACAATGGGGTAACATTTTAAAATTTTAGCATCATACGCTACTTTTATTTATTTTCGATTATTTATCATTTCACTTCAAGCAAGGCAATAAAGCTACTACGACGTAAGAGTTTGAAAAAATATATGAAAAAGAGAAACATTATTAAGGAGCGAGAACGATAAAAGAACAGAATTTAAGAAGACAGAAGATAACGATTGAGATTGCATTTCAATTTTTAAAGATCAGGCTTGACTGGAAAGCAAAAAGTTGGAAGAGAATTCCACAATTGCGAAGTGCCAGAGAAAAAAACAAACTGTTAACATAGAACTTACGGTTACATTTATCCATTTCGAATGAGATCTTGTCACCAATCTAGAACTGTGCTTAAATTCATAGTCAAGGTACAATGGCCTAGGTACCATAGTCTAGGTATCATACCCTGGGTACCATAGTCTAGGTACCATACCCTGTGTATCATGGACTAGTACCATAGTCTAGGTACGTTACCCTGGGTTCCATAGTCTAGGTACTATAGACAAGTACCATAGTCTAGGTACCATAGCCTAGCTACCATACCCTGGGTACCATAGTCTAGGTACTATAGCCTAGGTACCATAGTCTAGGTACGAAGACCTGGGTACCATAGTCTAGGTACCATAGTCCACGTACCACAGCCTAGGTACCATAGCCTAGGTATCATAGTCTAGGTACCATACCCTGG